>JAPYZL010048153.1:0-17171 GCA_030522825.1 Platygaster orseoliae
TCACCGTACAACGTGTTTTCAAAAAGACGTTTTGGAAAACGCTCTGTCACCGGCTTATTTTTCAATATTTAATTACAAAAATTTAACAAAATATTCTCTCGATGACGCTTTATAATTTAAAAAAAGTTTGAATAAAATCGCTTGAACTGTATCTCCGTAAAAAATCAGCGAAAAAAGTGTTTTTTGTTTCAAGTTATCCCTTACCCCCCCCCCCCCTTAATAATTGGGCATTTGAACGTCAATTATTTGAAAGGATAGTACTTTTTGCTGGTTATTTATTTCATTTTTCGTTACAGTATTTTGTTTACATTATATAAATTTTAGAAGTAGATATACTCATATCGTGCTTAATATAATACTTCTTTTGTAATTTCTACTATAATAATAATAAGTATATTATTATTTTTACGAATGCACGTTTAAAAAATGACATATAGTTTGCCAGTATTCGAATAAGTATAGTTTTTTTCGCTCAACTTTTGCAAACTTTCTATTATTATAGATTGTTACTTTCCACCAATGACATTTTAAAAAAATATCGCAGATTTTTTTCTATTATATGAATTTCGGTTATGCATACTGGTAGGTAGATGGTTTTCTCTTAGTATATGAAAGATCATATATTGTACGAACTGAGAAATAATGAAAGGTCAAATCAATGAATGTATATTTAACTTTACACAGATATTTATACTTGCATACATGTGTAATTATAGAATAAACGATATTTATGAAAAACTTTGTATTTTAAATATTTTAATAGTTTTGACATTATCTATTTAGAACTTGCGTTATATCGTTATTTGTGTAACATTAAAATTGTTATTATACAACATTGTAACGAATCATATGAAAAAATTATATGTAATAATATTGTAAAAGTTACAATATTCAAGTAATCCTCACAATGAATCTGCCAAAAAGAACTGAATTTTAAATGATACTATTTTTTGACTTCTCAAGACTTTTTTAATTTATAAATTGAATTTTTTATAAACACTTATTTCCTTGGTAAGGTTGTTCTGATTTGATTTTTCAATTATTTTAATTTTTCTATTTTACTTCCTAATTTTTCAATTATCAACAATAGTTGCACTACAGATACGACTTGTATATGCATGAAATATTTGTGACAAATTTTCAAATCTATTTCAGTGTGCTTTTGACATCTTGTGATAATACAGTATAAGTTTCAATCAAATAGTTTGTGTAGAACATGTAATCCTAAATTGCTAACGATTATAGTTAGCAATGTACATCATATTTTTATCGTGTAATTCTTTTTAGTAAGAAAATTTTATTGTTGATTTTTTTAGAGCATGAGAATGTTTTGAAAAACTAGAATTAGACCTCAAGGATCGAAAGAACGTTTGAAAAACCTCATCAATGTGTCCAAGTTATTGACATTACTCGTGTAAAATATGAATATTGAGGTTCGAAGAGAAAGTTGACAAATTTGCATGCAGCTTTAAAGTTTCGATTTTCGAAGATTGAAAAATTATTTAGTAACGAAGTAAAGACAAAAAATGGTAAATATAAATTTTTCCCTTCTCCTTGTATTTCGATATTACTATACTGTAAAAAAAAAACTTCCCATACATTATAGGAAATTTTTATCATATACATATTTCGCAAATTTTCCATACTTTGTTTTAAAATTCTCATATATTTATAGAATTTTGCTCCTTGATGTATAAAATTTTTCGGAAAAATATTGAAAAAGATACATAATTGCAAAGGAAATTTTTTATATTTTTTAAATTCTCATACAATGTGAGTTAACTTCCATACAACAAGAAAAAAGTTCTATACACGAATATAGAAAAATTTCAATTTTTTAAACAGTGCACAAACAATAAATTCAGCAAGCTACAATGTACAAGAGAAAAAAACCTAAATAAAACAAAATAAACACTCGCAAGGTGTAATACAGTCAAATCTGGGCGAAGGGCGCTGGTAAAAAAATCAAGAATCGTCGAGATTGATGGTCACCACAGAGGCTCTAAGCCGAGAACTCGGAACATCCAGTGTCGCCGCGGACAGGCGGATGTGCACACTCGCCAGCCGGCAATTAATAATTAATAGCGAGGGGTCCCTAATTAATCGGGCCTCGCTCGGAATACGACTCCGCGCGTTAATTACAATTTATAATTGAGCAGCTTCCTCCGGATGAACGGCGATGACCATAAAAACGTCCCTCGTCGCAATTAATATGATTAATCGGCCCGACGAAATTTTGACCTTGCCGAACCCGGCGCCGGGACGCGTTTCGTCGTGATTTTTCAACCTGACACCTTATCTGTTATAACTCATGAATTCAGTGTTTTTGCCTTCTTTCGCTGCATTCGTTTTGGTCGATTTAAGGATTTTCGGGAAAAAACGACATATTTCAATTTCATCTACTCACTTCAGTCCAGAAACAATACATCAATCCATCATTTTGAAAGAATTGTTTATGAACAGAATTTTTCTTACAGTATGTATTATTCAAGCTGCTGAGTGTTTGTTTATGTTCTACGACCCCGATAGAATTGTTGGCCATCCTTTCACGGTTGCTTGGGCACGACACATGTCCGAGTGGGCATGGTTCTGTTTCCCGCAGCGAGGGTTTTACTATTGGGGTTGTTGAATCTTTTTGCCCGAGGATGTGCCAGTGAAAATGCTGTCTGAAGAGCCGGTGTCGATAAAGAATACAGGTGCAAATGTTTGGGAGAGCAAAAGGATTCCGCACAATACGGAATAACTCAGGAACTCGATTGATTACAAATTGATTATCCACCACAACAACTAAACCGAAAATGCACAAACTGACACCTTTCACTAAACTAACTGTAAAACCTTTGTTTCATAAGGCCCCCCTCCCCCTCCGCGACTTTGAACATACGTCGCCGCGAGAACGCGCGAGAATGCACAGGACTGTGAACTTCTAATCGCGCTTAGATCTAATTGCGATGTGTCGCACGTCGGCCATATCCATTGGCATCGGCGAACGGTTTCATCGTATATTCTTCTCATGAATGGCAAGCCCCGCGACTATGACAGGTGCGAAATCCCGCAAGGTGAGATATCTCGGCATCGCCCATACTTGCATTGTACGCGAATAAATGATTACTTGGAAAGATCAAGGAGGACATTTTTTTCCTGCTTTTCACCTACTCGCTTTCGCTTGAATGGGATCTATAAAGTTGTTTCAATAGTTGAAATAATTCTTATTGAATTTTTCGTTGCAAATCATTCGACATTTTTTTTCTGCAACCTGGCAGTGTATGTAGAGTGATAGTTATAGCTTCAGCACTCTCGCTGAATCGCAATAACAATATCGATTCTTATAAAGGCAAACAATTCTCGGGTTCATCGTTGAAAGCAGACCTAGATTCACAGATTTCTGCCTGCGTCAAGTATAAGTGAAAAATGGAAGCAAAGACGAGATGCCCGATTTTCTCATTCGACTCAGTAAACTTTTACGTTTTCTAGTCGCGAAAGGTCGATATTTCTATTCCAGTTTCGTGCAGCCCGTAATGGTGGTGGCATTATTCCCATGGATTATTTCGCGCAATTATTGGATATAATGACCCTCCGTGTTATTTATTCTACCCTTCCACGTGTACGAGTCGCGCGCAGTTGGTCGTCCGCAGCGCGATAAATAATGAAAATGCGAACCCTTGCGTAAGTGTGCTTTAGCGTGATTAAAAGTACGGAACTGTGAGAATTAGGTGACAGAGCTATCGAATCAGCTATTATCGTCGTTAACGTACAAGTGAGCTTCGCGCTCGAATCCTCCCTCCCGTGTCCCGATGCCTCGCTATACCCTGTTATTCGTATACGACGCAATCGTGCGTGCGAGGGGATTATCGAATATTTATAAGAAGATCGATTTCTTTCGTGAAATGAGGTGCTATTAGTTTTGTCTAGTTTTTGTCTAGTTTTGTTGATTATGTTTTTTGGGTTTATGTGAAGATACATTTTTTAAATTCAGGCAATTCTGAACCGTGCGGGGGGACAGAGGTTTTTGGATTTAAATACTTCCAAAAATTACAATCAAAATGACATACTTTGGTAAAGAATGCATGGAAAAAATATGTACAAGAACATCAAATGAGTGGAGGACATGAAGAATAGACTTACTGAAATCTAAAGATTATAATAGACGGCTTCAAGTAATTTCTAATTTTACTAACTGAAAATAAAATAATTCTAGCTTCAGAAGAACTCTTGTCTTCGAAATTTCTAATTATTGATGTTTGGCTAGGGAACGTACAGAATGAAATATGAAAAAATTTTTAAACACTGTGTTTTATGAACAAACAACTGAAATCTACAAAAATATTACAAATCTAAAAAACATTGAACTGTACAGTATTTTATAGTCTACAGAGACATAATAAAAATTTCAGAACAACTTTTGAATCATAAGAACTTTAAAAAAGTCATTAAAAATATAAAATTAAACAGATGAAATTGAAACACTGTTTTTTGAAAAATATGAACAAATAGCTACTATCTATAGATCTTTAAATTCTTCAGCATTGAGTATCGTGAAGCGTATGTAGCAATGTATAGAAATACTGAAAATTTATAAGAGTATTAAATAATAGTTAAAAAAAAATACCATCAAGAGATGTAAAATTTACTCTAATTTTATATGTATATGTAATTTTCTCAAAAATCTGTAGAAACAATTTCCATTGATCAAAATTTTAATTTCAGAGGATCCAACTTTGAGAAATGTTATAGCAATCCACATAACACTAGGAATGAGAAAAAAAATTATCTTTGGTTCCATAAAAACCCAAAAAAATGCGAGGAATACTAGAAATCTTACAAAATTCAAAAACTGTAAAGAGATAATTTTTTCAATAAACTGTAAAACACTGAATTCTAAGAGATAAAACTCTATGAATTCATATAAAGAACTTTTATTTCCGGAACATCGTGTAAGTTGTATAAATGCTACAAAAAACGGAAAATTAACTCAAAATCTATACCAAAAGTTATTAAATATCAAATTCAGTAATACAAATCGTTAAATTTTTTATTACTGTTGCAACGAATTTCAGGAAATTATTAAGCATTCCTTAAAAATACTATAATTCTATTAGAACTTTAGTAATTACTACAAAATTTTAATACTAACATACAAGGCAAATCACAAAAAATTCATGACATGTCTAAAATCGATGAAGATAATTTTTTTTCAAAGAAATTCAATTTTGTTAGTTTAAAACTAATGAATTATGATCAAACTCAGAAGATCGTTTGAACTTTATAAATCTATTATAAAAAAAAATTATCTACTTATTCACATAATCTTGGAAAAATTTAGGATTTTAACGTAACTTGGGTGATTTCGAAACAGTTTTGAGTAGATTGTATTCATTCAATCGATATTTATAAAGAGCTTAAAATACCTTTATTTTGTAAACTAAAATTATTTTACAGCTAAAAAAAAATAATATAAAGTATCTTACAAAATATAAAAAACTCATAAATATTGTATACGCTACCTTTTAAGTTTGGTAAATTTCTAAAACTGTTTACTTTAACTTACAAAAAAATTTTAAAAATATACAGTGGCAAACCAATAAATTATTTCTTTTGACTATAAATCGTTTTCTGATCTGCTTCGTCAGATGATTTTTATAGTAGTAATAATAAACCTTTTTACTCGCATTTTTTTACACACACACACACACACACACACACACACACACTACACATATTTTTTATACAAATAATTTCTATAGTGGTAATAGTAAACCTTTTCACTCGCATTTTTTTACACATATTTAAATTATCATGTTCAGTAACAATAAGCCTTTATTTACGAAACAACGAACTGTTAAGAGTGATAGTGTTTTGTTCTGATTTCCGAATATTGCTGACTGTTGCTGACAAATAATTTAGTAAGTTGACAAGTAACTTCACTAAAAGAATAAAAAATGGAATTTTTCCCATGCATCCGTAAAAAACGCCACTTTATTTCTATGGAATGCGGGAATAAAAGCCCCTTTTTGGGGTACTCGGAAATAAGCGGGAAATATCAACGAAAACCCTGGGAAACATTCGTAAATCAGGGATCAGGCAACTTTCTTCCCTGTGATCCGGGATTTATGAATATTTCCTTGGGGTTTTATTGATAACTCCTGCTGATTTCCAAGTACTCCAAAACGAGAATTTCGTTCCTGCGTTCCATAAAAATGAAGTAGCCACTTTTACACATGCATGGGAAAAAATATTGTATGCTACATGAGACAAAAAGGATGATTTCAACTCGTGCAATAGCGCACTCGCTTCGCTTGTGCCCAAACTTTGCACTCTTTGGAATCATCCTTTTTCTCCCTTGTAGCATAAATATCTATTTACCTCGACCAATTTTAGCTAAAAAAATTTTTTTTAAACTTAATCAATTACCAAAACCAGATAATACTAAGAAGAGTATCGAAAAAACAGTACTCAATACTGTCTCCACTAAAAAACCGATTTGGTTGACTCAAACAAACATTTGGTCGTTATTTGAGCAACCAAATTTTTTTTGTTCAAAGGAATTCAAATTAGCAGAAACGTAAATTTTTTTTACCGAAATAATATATATCAGAGTCTTATAAAATTTGTCTGAACTAAGAATTTATTAAAGCGAATCAAATATTTGGTTAGTCAAATAACGACCACCCGTTTCTTCGATCCAACCAAATTAGTTTTCACCCTGTACCAAACAGAACATTTTTTTCCAAGCCAGTGTAATATGGCTGATGATTGTAGTATAAATCAAAGTCACAGGAAAAAACCTCAAGCAGAGAAAATATTCCCAGCAACCCAAATTTCCGGGAAATTCCCAACAGCCTTCATTACGTTGCCATTGGTATCCGTCAGAATCCGGGTATCGCTCGGGGGTGGCGATTGTAGAACAGCGCATGTATAATTAGTGCGGCGCACGTATATACAGATATATAAGTACTTTCGCCAGGGTGGAGCCACTCCTTTGGCGCATGTGCCAGCATCCACCCGGAGCCGTAGGAATAATGTATTCATAACGCGCGGCTGTCCGGCGTCCTCGGCGTCCCCGACCGGCGTCACTTCCGCTTCTGTCCCGCGCGAAAAACCCATTCCCCACCCCCGACCATTGGTAATCGCCTCGTACGTACACACCCGGCGATGTGTTAAGCTTGAAAAAGCTATATCTGGGTTTTACGCGCTCTAACGCTGGGATTTTCACGGCGAACGTGCGCGATTTTAATCCCGCGCGTAACCCGTGACAAATGCGACGTTATTAGGATCGGATTCGTCATTTGCAAAGTCATTGTCAACAGGGTAACACGTGGGAAAAGGTTTCGGGTAATTACACCGGCACGGACGAAAACTTTGTTTGCTGTGCCAGAAAAGAGAGCTTTGTGACCTTGTATGTGTTGATTGAAGTAAGGATCGAATGTTTTAAGTTTTTTTGTTGGCTGGTTTTCTATTGGTTGAGGTGAATTTTTTTCTAATTCAAACGAAAAAAGATAAGCGACTACTATAACAAAAGTTATTTCTGTCCAGTTGTGTTGAAATCATCACTAATTATGTAGACTCCAAAAGCTCCATCACAAAACAACTCTGCCTAAACGCAAAACCTGATACGACCAGAGTAACTTTCGTAACAAATGCAATCCCAGACGAATAATAATTAAAGAACCGCCACCAAGAGGGTTGTGGCCTCCCTATTCAAATGAGAGGAGGAGCGCACCCTGGCCTCTCAGCAGCATCCACTCTGCTTAATTACGCGAAGGCGTTAACCAACTTACCCTACTTCGCCACGGTGCTTATCAACGAGAACCCTTTGCTTTCCCGGAAAGGGAAAATCGCCTCTCATTGGCTCTTTCACAAAATTATCCCACCTCTTTGCATAATTAGAGTGACGTTATATATTCCAACTAGTTACTCCTGGAAATCGTGGTATTACACTTCCTTATTAAAAGTTACTAATAAATCAATTTCTTTGTATAGAACAATGAAATAATGAATTTCAGGGACACAATTGAAAATTACGTTACCTATCCCTGCCCCTTGTTTACCCCGGGAATGTTCGATCTTTCTCCCCTTGTGACAGATGCAAAACGCGAAACGTGTCGGGGCGTCTCGAGATAAACAAGGGAAACAAGAACTTCGACTCCGTAGAATCGATGGTAGATTTGAGGAGGAAAAAGGGGAAAAAAGGAAATAGGGAGGACACCCGCGAATTCGACAAATCGAAGATTCCCGGAGAGGTTGGCAGCGGCGCTAGTTGCGCAGGCCCTATGCAAAATAGCCGGGGTTTTCGGGGGGCTGCAGGCGGGGCGGGCAGTGGGGCCAACGTACGCGGGGCAAACAACCCCTTAGTTCTGGGGTAGCAGCCGCAGACGCCCCCACCAACGTCGCGACGCCGTCGCGAATTCTTTATTTAATCCTGGTTTTTTTCCCGTGATCGAGATTTTATGAGGAACAAACGATCGTGGATTTTTTTTCCGTGGGTTCGAAGATATGAAAATCACAGTCCTGAGTGAAGTGTCTAGGATTTATTAGGATGAAACGTTTTCAGGTAATGGATCGTGGCCTGGGGGAGAAGTTATTAAATTTGAGGAGGATAAAAATGATGATGATGATTTTTTTTTTTTTATTTAAAAAAGGTGGAAATTTTGAAGAGCTGCTTTGTGAGAAATTTTCAGGCTGGAATTATGAGAAAAAATTAGGGTGAAAGTGAGGTACTCGTATGAAATAGATATTCTTATTTATAGTGTTTTGTTTAGTCTTTTTTTCAAAGATGTTTTAGGCATACGTCACTTCGTTCACATTTTAATTTTTTCATGAAGAATATTTTGAATAATTATGTCAATTTATTTTATTTATGCATTTCGTATATTATAGAAAAAGTTGATCGAGCGTGTTTCTGAATTTTACCTCAGGATTTTTTTCCAAAATCAAAGGATTCTTATTTCTGTTTATGTATATATATTTAGATATTCACTTGCAATAGTTTTCTAAATTTGTGATCATCCGATAAATTATAAATTATTTTGAAACAAGCATTTTTCTTCTTCTAGTTAATATGTAAGTTTCTTGTAATTACTGATTCATTTCCAAAATAATCTTCCTTTCTTTAACCATTTTTCATCATTTATCACTAATTCATTCTACTATTATTTATAATAACGATCAATTTTTTGTAATTGTGAATCAATTTATATCATTCTTTATATGTTAACTTATTTATTCAAAGGTAATGAAACACGTCATTTATGTATAAAAGAATTATTGAATTTTTTAACAGTATGTTGATTTTATTCATTACTTCAATTTTTTCACGAAGAATACTCTTAATTGATATGTCAATATATTTTATCTATGCACTTCGTATATTTTAAAAAAAGTTCATCTAGCGTGTTTCGTGAATTTACTTCGGGATTTTGTTACAAAATCATGTGATACTTGTTTTTGTTCATATATACATATACACTTGCAGTAATTTTTAAATTTTGTAATCTTGCAATCAATCACAAATCATTTCGGAACAGCATTTTTCTTTTTTTAATGATTGTGTAAGTTTCTTACAATTACTGATTCATTTCGATAATAATTTCCTTTCTTTAACCATTTTTTAATATTTATCACTATTTCATTCAACTGTTATTCATAGTAAAGTTTATTTTTGTGTGATTGTGAATTAATTTATGTTTATTTTTAAATGTTTACTTATTTATTTAAAGCTAACGAATAACGTCATTCGTGAAAAGAGTTATTGAATTTTTTCCTCTGTATGTTGATTCCATTCAATATTTCAACTTTTTCACGAAGAATATTTTGATTGATTTGTCAATGTATTTTATTTATGCATTTCGTATATTTAAAAAAAAGTTTATCTTGCGTGTTTCATTAATTTATTTCGGTATTTTGTAACAAAATCATGCAATACTTGTTTCTGTTCATGTATATATGTAAACTTGCAATAATTTTTTAAATTTGGGATCTTGCAATCAATCACAAATCATTTTGGAACAGCATTTTCCTTTTTTAGTCATTGTGAAAGTTTCTTATAATTACTGATTTATTAAGATAATAATCTTCCTTTCTGTAACTTTTTTTTTTAATTTATCTTTATTTTATTCAACTGTTATTCATAATAACGCTAAATTTTTTTGTAATTGTGAATGGATTTATATGAATTTTTAAATGTTAACTTATCTATTTAAAAGTAATGAAACACGTCGTTCATGAAAAAATTATTAAACTTTTTCTTCGGTATGTTAATTCCATTTAATATTAAATGCTTATGATGAAACTTAAACATTTTGTTCAACTTTTATCGTTTTTATAATCATTCTTGCAAAAACATTCGATTATTTTATATATATTTGCTCTTAGATGTTTTTCATTCAATCACTGGCTCATAAAAAGCGTCCATAGCATAGTCCTATATGTTAGTTACCAAAGTGTCTTTTTTTCTCACTCGCGCGCAATATTACAATAAAAAATTAGGGAACAATATTCAAACTTTCAGTTTATTAGAGAGATATATCTAAAATTTACACATCGAAGATCTCACCCAAAAGTATCAAAAAATATTCTTCAATGCCTAATCGTATCCTAATCTTAATCCTCCATTACACAAAAATAATTTCTTTAATCATATCTCACCTGTCATTGCAAAATACGAAAAATGATTAGGAAATTTTTATTTCCCATTTTTTTATTACCAACAAACGAAGAACGCTTTTTACGAGTCGTCCATTGTTGCACGAAGCAAAACTGCGGCTAATTGCCGGACGATCAATTATCGCCGCTGTTGCGTCATTAATTAATTATCAGCGGCGCGGCAGTAATTAGAAATGCAAATCGTGCCCGTGATTCTATTCCGTCATTACCCCTCCTCCCTTCCCCTTTCCCCCCTCCTCATCTCTTCCGTGGCTAGAGTTTCGCAATAGTAGTCTCCTCCGCGCCGTCTCCGTCAGAAGGTCGATCGTACTCGTTCCATCTCGCTCGGGTCTTGTCTTCCGCGGCGTCTTGAAACAACATTGTTTTTGTTTCGAGGCCCCGGTGGGGTTCTGCTATTCTTGTACGGTGTGGCATAACAAGCTTTTTTGGCCCGACACCACCGGGTGATTCAGCACTACGTGCCCCGGCGTCCTTTCGCGCCTTATTCCAGATTCTTAATTGATTTGCCTTTGGAAGTTGATCACATGCTCGGGACTCGAAAGTTTTTTTCTTTTTTTTTTTTCTCATTCTTTGGCAAAGATCTTGGGTAGCGTTGGTGAAAATAGTACATTATGTAACGTAGTGCAAGGGTCGAATTTGGCGAAGACGAGGGTTCAGGCCCGAGGCGAAGCCGAGGGTTTGAATCGTCTTCGCAAATGAAGTGTGGGTATATTAAATGTAGGCTGATTGGGGAGAATACTGGTCTAGGCTGTTCTGGAAACTAATTTGGCTGGTTGTTGTTTGAATATTTAGATCACCTGAAATAATTTCTAGTAGAGACTTTTTTTGATTGTAGAATATTTTTGGTTCTGAAAAACAAATTCAAGATAGCAAAAAGGTGAATTTATTTTACTGAACCAGAGTTTGTTTGTCTCAATTGGAAATAAATTTTAATGAACTCATTACAAAAAAATAGAATTCATGACATTCTAGTTACTGTCGTTATACACAAATATCACACTGAAAAACCAATTTGGTTGGCTCAAACAAACGTTCAGTCATTATTTTTCCTACCAATTACTTAGTAAACTGTAAAATATTTTTGATTCTGACAAGCAAGTTCAATTTAGCAAATACGTTAACTTTTTTTTGGCTAAACCGAAATTTCTTAGTGTTTACCAAAATATTATTATCCTAACTCAGAATCAATTTAATACTAAATATTTGGTCAATCAAGTAACGACCAAACGTTTAATCAGTTTTTTAAAGAGTGCCTTTTAGGTTTACATTTAAACCCTAATTTTGTCCGAAAATCAGAACTTAATAGTTTTTCAATTTGAAGCTAGCGTAAGTTATAGCATGTTTACCGAAATAAAAATTACATTTGCATAGTGTTACAGGAGATGTACATTAAGTTTCGAAATTTATTCCAGTAGATTTCATGATTTTGATGTAATTTTAAATACAAAAATATCGATTTCAATTACAGTAAACGAAAAAAATGTTTAACTGAATATAGTTCCTCATTATTTATTCGTAGTATTTATCAATAATCTTTTCATGCTTATTATTCCTTATTGTATGTTGTATCTGCATTACATTTTACAATCAAAACTATAAAATTGAAACTTGAACGGGTCTTTTCCATTGAATATGAACGATTAATGATTCAATACATAAAAAACTTAACTTATATGAAATATAACATGAAATTATAATCCACTACATTTGCAAATGGTTCTGGAAACTTTATTTTAAAACTGCTTCTTAAAACTCCAATCTTTCTAAAAAATTTCAGTTGTAGTTCTTGGTCGCAGTTTTCAACTGGAGTTTGTAAATTATTGATTAGATATTTCAATTAAAAACATATTTTTTATGCTGTATTGAAAAAATTGGTTTGTGTGTAATAGAACACATCGTACGAACATAAATATAGTTTTATTTATTCTAAATGTCATATTTTTGAAGCGAGGTGTTTAAAAAATTCTTGGAGTTAAAAATTATAAGAATTCTAAGAAATTTATACATATTGATATACATAAACATACTAGCACAATCTAAAAATCGATGATAATAAAAGAAAACATAATGATTATTCACTTGCAATATCAGAAAAGTTTACCTGCATTAAAAATAACCCCTCATTGCATGTTTTCTTATTAACATCAATTGTTAACAATATTTCTTCGATTCAACTGTAGATTTTATCAATAAATATAATTACTGATCAGTTCGTAATAAATTTTCAGAAGTAATGATATAGAATTACTTTCTTCTAAAAGACTATTTATAGATTGTAGTTCAACTAACATGCCTAGAAATAATTACACTACGATTGTGCAACCAAATTTCATTTTTCTACACTTTTCAAAAAGAAAAACAATTAAATGGATTCTTTTCTATCATCGAATTATGAAAAAATATACAATCACCGACTGGTTGTATGCCAAGAAAAGATCTCAGTTGGCTCGACAGAAATAGATCTAGATGAAAATTTTTTTCGCAGTTAAAAATAAAAAACGTGGAATTGAGATTTTTAAAGAACAAATAGTTTTAGTTATTATATACAGTTGCTTTAATTCAATGTTTCAAGTTAGTCACTTTTGTTGCATCAAATTTACGACGTGAAAAATTGACTAAATAACATAATTATTTTATTTTACAGAGTGTACCAAAATCCCCGTATCAAAAAGAAATCTAATATTGCTTCTTGCATTTTGAGTTGAAAGTTCTTTTACTACTTTTTACAAGACTCAAAATCTGAAAATGTATTCTGGTTTGAAATTTAAACAATAAATGCGCTTCCTCGACAAGTGGGAATAAAAACCACGGACCGAAATTTTTCTAAATTTACTTCATATTTTTCTGAATTAAAAAAGTCCCCTGCCACTTTTCGCAAAACTCAAAATCAAAAAAGATATTCGAGTTAGATATTTTAATCAATCGGATTTCAAACTTGAATATCTTTTTCGATTTTGACTTTTGCGAAAAACGGCAAAACATTTTTCAACGAAAAGATGAAGAAAATTTACGTTTACAAAGTTTACAACGTTAAAAATTACACGGGAATTTTTTTTTTTTTTCTTGAGATTTACAATCAACATATTTCATTTCCTGTAGGAACAGTTAAGAACAATAATTTTTTTCATCAAAATTCCACTACATAAGAAATGTTCGTGGCTTAGATATTTTTTTATAAAAATTTTGAAATTTCTTACAAAAGTGTCTGGTTTTAATAAAAAGTATTTTTCTCATTAGAATTTTTCGAGGTTCACCATATAAGAAATAAAATTCTTATAAGGAATTCCTTACTTTTACAAGAATTTCGCCATTGCTTATAAGAATTAAAATCGCCAGTGCGTAAACATGTTAAAAAAATTCCTTTTTAGGGGCTTCATGGAATTTGTTTCTCCAAGGTCTTAAACTATGTTTAGTAAATCTCAGAAAAAAATTTTCGTGTTTTATAAACGTTGCAAACTTTATGAAGATCAAAATTCAGGAAAATTTTGGTCCGTGGTTTTTATCTCTACTTGTCAATAAAGCACATTTACGTTTAAATTTCAAACTGGAAAAAAAAATATCGAATTTCTTTTTGATACGGGGATTTTAGTACACCCTATATAGCTAATTCTACTCGATATTTTCAAAAAATTAATTCAAGTCTTTATTTCGCATAGACACCAATTTTCCCTCGCTCCGACTACGATGCAAAAATTACGATACGGGACCCCATAAAAATCCCTACATTGTCCAGCACGGGCGCACGTGTTGGCGCGTGGGCGAACGACCGAGAGCGTTTTTCGCGCTGGATGTCTCCGGCCTCGCCTCGAATTAATAAACATCAACAAATGACTGCCTATATCTGCCCCTTCGCGCATTCCGGGCTCGTCCTTTTTCACTCCCGACCAAACCGATCGCCTTCGCGAGAGAGCTCGCCTTCCCGCCATTAGCCGATTTCATCGTCTCGGTAAGCAATTCGTAATTCGCCGATTCCATGTCAGCGAGACACTCGGGGCCCGTGTACCGCGGCCACGTTTACTTTTTCACACTCACATGGCCAGGAATAAATAACGCGTTAGAGTGTACCGGGCCGCGACAAGAAATCGCGCGATATCGCCACGACGCGTATTGTTGGGCGGAAATTAATGTCCCTCCAAGGATCGCGTTTTCCTTTTACGCTTTTTTGCATTTGCTCGTCATTGGGCGCAATTAGTGCAAGGCAAAAATCGGGCTGAGAAGCAGGGGGAGGGAGGGATTATCCTGAGTAAAAGATGGATATAATTCACTGTTTCTATTTCATTTTAGTTTGAATTCGTATCTTTATATTTTTTAAAGGATTCTATTTTGTACTTTCGAGCAAATTTTTTGTTTGTTTGATTTTCGGAAAAAAATTTGAATTATTTTTTCTGTTCTCTGTTTTTTTAATTAGTTCCAGGAGTTGTTATTGCCAGAAAAACTGATAACAATGTTAAATATAAGGAACTAATATCAACTGTCAACTGACACTTGTCAATTACAGCTTAAAATCACAAAAATCTCATCTACAATATTACTTGTTGAGCCAACTGCAATTATTTAGCGAATACTACTGCGTGTATGGCTTAAAACCGATTCTTAAAGGCCGAAAAAAACATCGCGCGCTTCACGGTGTTAAATCTCACGTACTTTGAAACGCACTTCTTTATGACTAGTTTTATAACGGGAATGCAAATAAAAGTGACTAAATAAATGTGTGAATATAAAAGTGAGCAAGAGCATGTTTACGAGCTGGTGTAAAACACCACGTGGCATGATTCAAGGGTAAAAGGAATGATTGCAAAATTCCGCCTGACGCGTGGACATTTGTAAAAGATAATTGTTTCATCGACACATTGACGGCAACGAATGAATTATTTCATTGCCGCGATTGTAATACCGAGAAACATAAAAGATACGAGGTATTATATTTCGAAGATGATCGCGCGTATGATAAAATCGTTAATAACAATGGTGGGATCTTTATTGATTCCTATGTTGCATGAAAGGTAAACAAAAATTGTTTGTAAAGGGAAACTTGTGATCTTTATTAAGTTATAGTGGATAATCGATTGTGGGTGAATTTATCTGTAACATCGTTTTTTAATATAAGAAGTAGGTTTTTGCATTTATCGTTGATTTATTTGAAATGTTTAATAAAAATAAATGAGATTAAAATTGAAAATACAGTTTTTAACAGTTTTTTTTAAATCAATGTATGAAATGTGTGAAAAATAGTGATATAAGTTGGTTTATGGCCACTTTTTTCAATCCGTATTTTCCACTGGATTTATTTTCCATCTTATTATTTTTCCAAAGTCCCTTTATTCCACCTTATTATTTTTCCAAAGTCCCTTTTTTCCACTTTTTTATTTTTCCAAAGTTCCTTTTTTTCCACCTTATTATTTTTTTGACAATTTAAGCTTCAACTTGAATATTCATGTTGCCAAAGTTTACAACGTTGAAAAATCACACGAGAATTTTTTTTCTGAGATTTGAATTATTGATTTAAAATTTGAATCAGAGTTTTTGAATTTAAAATTCAAATTGCAGAATTTGAATCAGAATTGTCAGAATTTTCAAATTCTTGAATTTTTTTTACTCTATTCAGTGAATTCTGGAATTCATAATATGAATTTAAAAATATGAATAAGAATTTTTAGAATTCGGTGAAGTTTCACAATGAATTCTTTCAATTTGTTCTTTCTTTCAGTAAATTCTTGAATTTTTCCAGTGAATTTTCGAAGTTATAATTTGAATCAGAATTTTTGAATCTAGAATTGAAATTGCAGAATTTAATTCAGAATTTTTGAAATTAGAATACGAATTTCAGAATTTAAATAAGAGTCTTTGAATCTAGAATTTGAATTTCAGAATTTGAATAAAATTTTTCGAATTCTTGAATTTTTTTTTCTCAACTCCGTGAATTCTTGAATTTATATTTCAAATTAAAAAATATGAATCAGAATTTTTAGAATTCAGTGAAGTTTCACAGTGAATTCTTTCAATTTGTTCTTTCTTTCAGTAAGCTCTTGAATTTTTCCACTGAATTTTTGAATTTATAATTAAATAAATAATACAAATAAAAAGAATTTTTGAAATTAGAATTTAAATTGCAGAATTTGAATAAGAGTTTTTGAATCTAGAAATCAAATTTCAGAATTTGAATCAGAATTCTCAGAATTTTTTAATTCTTTAATTGTTTTCACCGAATTCAGTGAATTCTTGAATTCATAATTCAAATTTAAGAATATGAATCAGAATGTTCAGAATTCCGTGAAGTTTTACAGTGAATTCTTTCAATTTGTTCTTTCTTTCAGTGAATTCTTGAATTTTTTCAGTGAGTTTTCGAATTTATAATTAGAATCAGAATTTTGGAATCTAGAATGGGAATTTCAGAATTGGATTCGGAATTTATGAAATTAGATTTTAAACTTCACAATTTGAATCAAAATTTTTGAATTTTAGAATTCAAATTTCAGAATTTGAATCAAAGTTCTCAGAATTTTTGTATT
>JAPYZL010048161.1:0-12934 GCA_030522825.1 Platygaster orseoliae
GGTTGCGCATTTTACCCCAGCGTGGGGCAAAATGCGCAGAAAATCGTTTTTTTTTTAATAAATATATGAGGCATAAGGTTCAACTAGAACTAAAGTTGCCTGAGGCTAAATTGTAGCCACGTATGTGGGATACAATATAGTGCCATTTGCAGATACTCTCAGCCCTTATGCTGCCTCAAAAATTTAATATTATCAAAAACTGCGCATTTTTCCCAGTCTCTCCTATTCAATGTTTCGCAAAATCATTTTAAAAAACCGTATTGAAGGAATACTAATATTGAAATTTGAAAACCAAGAATAAAACAAACTCTGAAAATGTATTCATCAACTGAAAATAAAAAATACAAATCATCTGAAAAATTTACAAAGACAGTTTTTTGAAAAAACTGTTTGAATAGAAAAATTTCTTATACAACAAATGTTTTCATAAAATTTGTACAAAAAAAAATTTGTTTGTAGAAATTATTTTCTAAAACTTCCTACACTGTACAGTAAGTAGAATTTTAAAAGAAAAACTTTCTTATTAGGTTTTTATAATGTTATTATTTAAAAAAAAGTTTTCTCATAAGAATTTTATAAGTTCGATCTTATACACATAACAAAAATTTTTTTTATTATTAATTTATTAAAAATAAATGAATTATTCATTGATAAAAGTATGATTTGAATATAATAAAAAAATATATTTTTTATAATATAAATGAAATTATTTTTATCAATAATTGCATTCTTAAGAAGCATTTGTAAATTTCAGGTTGCTTATTCTGAGTTAATATAATTCTTAACAAATATATAGTTTTTACATGAATGTAAATAATTATTATATGCACAATGTTAACAATGCACAAAAAATTTATGTACAAAAGATGCCCTCCTTTTTTTCTGAAATAAATGATTTTCGATGTAGTTGTCAAATTAACGATAATCTTACTTTTGTTGAAAATTTTTTTAAATCTTTATCTCTCATCAGCAAATCAATGTGCATAAGTCATATTTTTTAGAAATTTTCAAAATTGAACGAAATTCCGAGTAATAGTTTATAAATGTTACGTAAAGAGTTATTGAATTAATATAAACATAAATGGAAAATGTGTTAAAAATTTTCCAATCCGAAATTTTTCTGCTGTATAATTTTTTCATCTTTCCTTTTTATTTATTTTTTTTTTTTATAAATAGGTAAAAGTACAAACTGCATTTTGCAAAAGTCATTACATGCCAAAACATGTTCTTCATGCGATATTTTTTTTTCATTCACTCCTTTTCAGGAACTAGCAATTGAACAATACAACAAATTAAAAACATTTTTTTACAATCAAAATCTCAATCACGTATATTCACAAATTTTTTTACAAAACAACCTGATTTTGAGAAATTGGATTTCTTATATTTCATGATTACAAATTTCATCGAACTTACAGTCAGTCAAAATAAAAAAAAGGTTTTTTCCATGTTGTAAAAATAAACAATCATTTTAAATCTATAAAACCTGAAATACAAAAGTAATGTCTATTGAATTGATGATTATACTCTAAAATATTGATCGGAAACAGAAATTAGAAATTTTTTATATTTTTCTTCATTCAACCATTTCTAAGGCTTATCTTTATCTACAATTATTTTTAATATCAAAAATTTTTACTCTCCCATTCAGAATCGTAATAATTCTCAATGCTATATTGAATCAAGACAGAATGATTTTCAGACAAATAACGAGTATTACTTTCATCATCAACGTCGTTTTATCTGTTCTACATAACTAAAATTAAAATCATCAGAATCTATTTTACAAAAAATATCTTGCCGATCTATATTATTCAATTAACTTTTCCCTTTTTTAAAAATTCTTTCATTCTATTCATTATTTACTTCATGGGTTATTCTCACACTCTCCAAGAATATTTTTAATCTAAATTTTCAAATAAACAATTGTGCAAAATTTTTCCAAAAATTCACAAGATCAAATATGAAAAATGTAGAAAATTTTTTTCTACAACGATTTTTTACTTCGAATGAGCAAAAAATTTTTGAAAATTGAAAGTATTTCCCGAACAGGAAAAAAAAACAGGTTTCAATCTCTGTGTTCTCACTCCAGATCCTCAACTTTCGGTTTGTTAATGAACCCAAAATTCGAAAGTTCCGCATATTTAGAATAAACAAACCTGTATCATTGATTGCACATCAATTTTACTGGTTTGAAGCGAAGGAGAAAGCGAAGGGATTGTCCGGGAAACGTCGACCTTCGTGGCTTTTTCGACCCCTCCCGACCTTACTTCACGACGGGCCGAGTTACCGATCCGCGAAACCGGTTCGCGAGATTTGTACTCTCCCGGGATTCATTTCTATGCAAGAACTCTGATTTATTACAAAATATCCCCTACCACCAGCCCTATACTGAGTCACAATGGAAAATTATTTTTGGAAGGTTCTATCCAATCAGAATAAGATCATAAAAAAATTTTTGTGTTCTTGTCATGATAGCATCCAAGGTCAAATCACTCGTGTTCATGCCAAAAAATTTGGATGTCTTTAACTATTAAAATTTAGTTTATTTATAATAAGTAAAAATTAACGAAGCAATAATTTGTGTTATAGTAAATAGTATTTTGAAAAGTTTCTAGTAATGAATAAAGAAAACCAAACGACGTTGAAGAACATTTATTTCCGAATTCTTAATAATATAGAAAAAAAATAATTGAACTTATGTGTATGAAATAATGTAATTCATTTAATATTCCATTCATGACGAGTTTTTTTTCAGTTGCTCCATTTTATCGAATATTTAAAAGTTCTCAAATTCACGTACTGGTCATACTGTATAATTATTTGCAATACTTGCGAATTTCAAAAACCAACTCAATTCCCGATTTTTCCATTTCTTCAGTCTCGAAAGTTGAAGTTGAAAATACTCACCTTTTCTCCGATAATCTCACGACGTTTCAATATACATTGTTCACGCGACTTTTCGTGGCTCGCATCAAAACTTGGTTGGACAGCGGTACAAAGTTAGAAGTCGCTTCTTCCTGAATGAAAATGGCAATTCCGCGCACGCCCCTATCTAAGAGTCTTTTCGTGTTAGCAGCAACTGCGTTAACTGAGACAAAGGTGCAGGAGCGGGATTTCTTACGATGGAAAGTCTTATCTTTGAAAAAGTGGAGAACAAGGTCGCATATTCTGAACGAGAGAAGGTATTAGCTTTTTCATAGAAGACAGCCAGAAATTGAATGTCGTTATCTTTTGAAAGAGGATAATGTCATATTCTTGCAAGAGTAAAATGTGAACTGCAGGAATGATCGCTATGTGAATGTTTGCGTTTTTCGACAATTTGTTTTTGCGACATTCGTTTTTTTTATTTTCACTGCAGGTTGATTATACGTTCTTTTGAGTGATCACATGTATTTTAAAAAAATTATAAAGTAGGTTAATTTATGATAACAAACTCACAAATTTCGAATAATAAATTTAAAAATAATTACTTTGGATTTTATCTCTAATCAATTTTCAATGCTGAATTTTTTCATCGAATTTAATACAAAATAAAAATCTAACAGCAAGGCTAGATATGAAAAAAATCAAAAATAATTATAGTTACGGTTTCAACTATTAAAAATAGAAGTTTCGTGATTTTTATCGACATTATGACAATTCAATGTTCATAATAAATCGAAGTTTGTAATATGTCAACGCAAATTTCTCTTCTTTATTTTGAATTTTACTTCATGATTTCATGAAATCAAATGTATAAATCACACATTATTCATTAAAAAATGTATTTTTCGTAAGTTGCCTAAGCAAAAATTTGCAATGTATTTCTGAATGCTACAAAAATTTCGTAGTATAATTTAAATCCAAAACTATTATGTAAATTTCAATTTTTTCCAAGGGTAACTGCTTAAAAATGCAGCAAATTCAATAAATTGATGTAGATTTTCCATTTATTCCAATAACAAACAAAATTCACAATTTTGAAAATTTCCCATCCATAATATCAAAATCACAAGTCTTGTTATATCAAAAATTTTTCTTTTGTTTCTTTCTTACTTTTTTTCAATTTTTTGACATCGCAATAATTCAATGAAAAAATCTTCATCGAAAATTCATGGATTCATGATTTTGAATAATAGTTATGAGAAATTTCTTCGTTTACTAACCCAAATTTTTGTGCGAAATATTCACATGTTTGCAAAATTTCTCATCCAAAATTACAAAATGACAAGCTTTTCTAATCTCAAAATTTTTATTTTTCATTAATTGAATACATAACGACAAACATTGTTAATTTTTTTATTTCTTGCTTTTCACTTAGGCTTTTACTCTGTAGAAAATTCGATAAAATCATCGTCACAAAAGATCAATGACACATAAAATTCTGAATAATTGATTTTCCATTAGTAAAATGTATTCAGTAAATGTAATAAATTATTAAATCAGAAAATAATAAATAGTAAGTAGTAAATTAGTAAATAGTAAACAAGTGAATATTAAAAAATAAGTTATAATAATAAATAGTAAATGAGTAAAACTAGTAATTAATTAAAGTACATTTTTTTATTTAAAAAAATACGTCACTATTTCTTTATTCACACATTCATTTTTTAACTGTTTAATTTTTCAATTATTCAATCAGAAAAATTTTTTTTAGTTTTTAATCCAGAAATCGTTAAATTCGTAATTCTATCTTTTGCAATTATAGTTTTTCAAAAATGCAGTAAATTTTGTTTTTCAATACAAATTTAGCATTTACTTTCTTTTGAGGAAATTGAATTTTGAAAAAGTCTCAGCACGAGTCATTTATACATCTTTCCATATTTCCATTGTAGTGATTTTATAGTATCTATCTCAGCCAAAAATTAAACCAGCATTTTTCAGTTTATATATTATAAACTGACTATAACGTAAGAATATATGATAATGTAATTTGGAAAAATTTCATAATAATCAATAAAAAATAATAAATAACCCGACTTTATTCATATTACAAACGAAGAGAAAATTTTTGGTTATAGCAACCATTAGTTTAGTAAAATATGAATCCACCAAAATTTTGGGGAGTACAACCAGAACTTTAGGTATGATAACAAAATAGTTGGTTATTGCAACCTTAGTATCAGTCGTAAAAATTGAGCACTAGTTGCTATAACACAAGTTTTTGTTGCCATAACCAAAGTTTTGGTTGAAGTACCCAAAATTTTGGTGGTTCTATATTTTACTAAATCAATAGTTGCTGTAACCAAACCATTTTTCTGCGTGCATAATAAAAATATCAATGCGCCATAAGGATATTTTGTAAATGGTGAAATTTATTTTAATGTAAATGAGTTCCTGATAGGGAGCCCAATAAAAAGGTCCAAAGCTTGAAGACAAAAAACAAGAAATGGATTTTCAATCTATTTAACTCTACTATTACTAATTATTTATTTATTTTATTAATTATCCATCATTATTTTCAGCCACTACTCCACTGATTATACTACTGTCACTCAGCTGTTGAACAATTGAAAAACTTCCAATAGACGAAACCAGATTTATTCACCATTAGAGTAATCTATGAGTAATCTAGCACGTCACATGAAGAGTACTCGGAGTTGACTCAGGTCACGGAGTCACGGGGTTAACTCGGTTAACCTCCTGACTCGCGGAGTAGAAAAACAGCAACCGACGAAAGAATTACATGCGCGAAAATCACTCTTCATCGTGATTTACGAGCTCGACAAAAGGGTGTCTCATTCCCAATAATCCTAGTGCTTTGGATGAAGAATTTGTATTTCCATAACACATTGATACGCTTTACATTCGTCTTCGGGTACAATAATTTTCACGATAGTCGCAATTACAGTTAAATTATGCATATCGATAAATTACACAAGGCTGGAAAATTTTCCCGGATAAATCATCTGCACATGATAACGTTTATCTCTTAAAAACCTACGTTTCGACTTTTTACAGCCGCTCACGCACACTTGAGTCCATTCTAAAAAACATTCGTACAACGGCGAAACGAACATAGACATATTCAATTATAAGCAACGAAGCATGTTAAAAACAATGTAAGCACTTTATTTGTTTGTTGGTTCGGTATGTAGAAAATGTACATCTTTGGTTTTCATAACGAGAATGGCGAAGGGAACTTTGATGAAGGGAATGAAAATTTAGTGATAAAATATATATGGATAGGTCGCCAAGGGCGTGTGTTCGTGTATAAAAATGATGATTGAAATTCATAATAGGCCGGCGTCGTTGACCAGGGGACATCACCTTGAGTAATCTTCTTTTCCTTGAGGCCATTTCTTCATGACAGAGTCGATAGATTGAAGACTGTGGGGGAACAAAAGGGGCGGCGTGACAAGAAAGAGCGAGAGATTTGAAGGGAAGGAGATAAAGGAGACGGCGTCTTCAGCGACCTTAACCCAGTTTTTGGAAGAGGCCCATCCGTTGGCACCGGCAATTTTGTCCCCAAAGATTGCACCTTTTTTTCATCAGGAACGCAAATTGTTTATTGTAGAATTATTTTTTATTCACTAGGGTTGTTTAATTATAAGAATTTTTTATTCGATTCACAGCCAATGAAGTTTAATCCCAACATTTTGACCATTATTTTCAAAAATCAATTTTTTTTTACAATTTTATTTTTAGACATAATCAATGATAAACAAATGTGTAACATTTGACTTGAAATTTGACTTTTTTTAAATTTCTTTTAACACTGTTTTTAAATATTTTGAGGATTTTTTAAAAATGCACCTTTTTATCAGGAATACGAATTGTTTATTGCATAATAACTTGTTGTTCTTTGAGATTGTTTAAATATAAGAATTTTTCATTTGATTCTTAGTTAATGAATTAAAATTTAAACATTGGCCATTATTTTGAAAAATCAATTTTTATTACAATTTTCTTTCAAGACATAATCAATGATAAACAAATGTGTAATATTTGAATCGAAAATTTACTTCTTTTTTATTTCTTTTTACAGTGTTTTTAAAGGTTTTTGGGATTTTTTAAAAACGCATTTTTTTATCAGAAATACGAATTTTTAATGGTGGATTTTCTATTTATTCACTTGGTTTGTTTGATTATAGGAATGTTCTATTCGATTCACAGTCACTGGGGTTAAATCCCAACGTTTTGACTATTATTTTCGAAAATCAATTCTTTTTACAATTTCTTTTTTCAGAGATATACTCAATTTTAAACAAGTGTGTAACATTTGACTCGAAATTATACTTCTTTTGCATTTCTTTTTAGTGTTTTTGAAGGTTTTTGAGATTTTTTAAAAATGAACCTTATTATCAGGAATACGAAAAGTTTATTGCAGGGTTATTTTTTATTCTTTGAGATTGTTTAAATATAAGAATTTTTCATTTGATTCCTAATTAATGAATTAAAGTTCAAACGTTGACCATTATATTCAAAAATCAATTCTTATTACAATTTTCTTTCAAGACATAATCAATGATAAACAAATGTGTAATATTTGACTCAAAAATTTACTTCTTTTTTATTTCTTTTTACAGTGTTTTTTAAGGTTTCTGTGATTTTTTAAAAATGCATCTTTTTATCGGAAATATGAATTGTTTATGGTGGAATTTCTTTTTATTCACTGGGGTTGTTTAATTATAAGAATTTTTTATTCAATTCACAGTCAATGAAGTTAAATTCCAACGGTTTGACTATCATTCTCAAAAATCAATTATTTTCACAATTTTTTTTCGGAGACATACTCATTTTTAAACAAGTGTGTAATATTTTACTCGAAATTATACTTTTTTTGCATTTCTTTTTACAGTGTTTTTTAAGGTTTTTGAGATGTTTAAAAACGCACCTTTTTTATCAGGAATACGCATTGTTTATTGCAGAATTACTTTTTATTCTTTGAGGTTGTTTTATAATGAAATTCATCTTATTTTTCATTTCATTCCCAGTCAATAAATTTATGTTACAACGTTTGGACAATCATTTTTAAAAATCAATTTTTTTCACAATTATCCTTCAAGACATAATCAACGATCAACAAATGTGTAATATTTTACTCAAAATTTTACTATTTTTTTATTTCTTTTTTTTTAGTGTTTTTGAAGATTTTGAAGATTTTCAAAAAATGCACCTTTTTTATCAGGAATAATGGAATATGGATCATTTATTGTGGAATTTTTTTATTCACTAAAGTTGTCTAATTATAGGAATTTTTGATCGATTCACAGTCAATAAAGTTAAGTTCCAACGTTTTGGCCATCATTTTCGAAAATCCATTTTTTTTATACAATTTTTTTTCCGGAGACATAATCAATTTTAAACAGTTGTATAATATTCAACTAAAAATTTTACTACTTTTTAATTTTTTTTCAGTACTTTTGAAGGTTTTTAAGATTCTTGGAAATTATAGGTACCTTTTTTTTCAGGAATATGAAGTGTTGATCATAGAATTTCTTTTTATGAACTGGAGTAGTTGATTCATAAAAATTCCAATTCACAGTCAATTTATTTCAATTCCAGCATTTCGATCAACATTTTGTGGTCCTTTTTAGAAATCGATTTTTCTTATAATTGCTTGCAAGACTTTAACAATTTTAGACAATAGAGCGATTTTTTTTTTAATTTTGCTTTTACTTTTTCCATTATTTTTGTCGATCTTAAAGATTTATTATGGATCATTCATTTTTTTTATCGGAAATACAAATTCTTTATTGTGAAATTACTTTTCATTGACTAAGGTTTTTTAATGATAATAATGTTTTATTTGATTTCCAGTGAATTCATTTTATTTCTAACGTTTCATTCATAATTTTCTTAATCTAATATATTTACAATTTTTCTGGAGATATAATCAATTTTAAACAATTGTATAGTATTATTTGAGTGAAAATATAACTTCTTCTCCATTTTTTTTAGTGTTTTGAAAAATTTTTTAAGATTTTTTTAAAATCCCATCCTTTTTATTGGAAACAAATATTTTTTATTGTAGAATAACTTTTTATTCACTGAGGTTGTTTAATTATGATAATTTATATTCGATTCCCACTCAATGCATTTCACTTCCAATGTTTTTACAATCATTTTCAAAAATCAATTTTAATTACAATTCTCTTTAGAGACATAATCAATTTATAAACATTGTATAATATTTTACTCAAAATTATCTTTTTTTTAATTTCTTTTTACAGAGTATTCAAAAGTTTTTAAGGTTTACTGAGATTACACCTTTTTTCCACCAGGAACACATATTGTTTATTACATAATTTATTTTTTATTCATTGGAATTGTTGATTTATAATAATTTTTATTCAATTTCCAGTCAATTTATTATAACATAGTCCCAACGTTTTAACCATCATTATTATAAATCAAATTTTTATGATTTATTTGGAGACGTAATCAATTTGAAACAATTTCAACGATTTTTGAGATTTTTTAAGATCACGCCTTTTTTCATGGAGTATACAAATTGTTTATAATGTAATTACTCATTATTTATCGGGATTTTTTAATGATAGAAATTTTTTTCAATTCCCAGTCAAATCACTTTTGTTCAAATGTTTCAACCATCATTTTATGGACCTTTTCGGGAATTTGATTTTACGACTTCTCTGGAGACATAATCAATTTTCAAAGAAATGTTTTGCAATATTCGAATCAAAATTTTCCCTTTCTCCTTTACATTTTATTTTACATTTTTTTCTAACGATATTATTAATATTTTGATGTACCTGGAAAATTCAGACTATACTAATAAAGAGAAAAGTCGAATTGATTATATTCAATTCGCTATCAAATTCTTAGACATGAAGATCATAGTTGACGTTTCGACTCTATTTTAGTCCTTACTACGTTTATTTTTATTCACTAACATTTTTTCAGAACCAGAAATTCGTTCTTGAAAAAATTTCATTTTACTTAAAAATCAGGCTTAATTTATAATATTCAATTTGATATCAAATTCTTCAATATGATAATATTTTATCAGGTAAAAATGGTAAATAGTGACAAAAAAAAACTTAGTTTTCGAGCACGGAAATGAACCTTTTGAAAACTGATACAAATTGATCAATATTTTGTACACTCTAATGAAAATGCCATGAAAACTGATTAAAATTTCATTTCAATTTCTTAACAGCAGGTTATATTAACAATCTTGATTTTTTTAATATTTCACATGTTGAAACAATCATTATTCTTACCATCGTAGGCAATGGCAGGTATAGCACTCCGAACGAGCAATAATAGAAACGCATTTACCGATAATTAGTTTTCAAAATGAAGTGTCTGGTTGTTTACCTGCAACTCGAGCTGTAGCAACATCCGTTCGGTCTGTGGTCACAATTGCCGTTGCGTCGTATGCAAGCTCGCCTAAACAAATATATCAACGAAGAACGTCTACTCGAGATTAAAGGAATCGAACAAGAGCTTTTGAACAACACTGAAACATCAAAAGCCATTGATTTTGACATGCAAACAATTCATTCTGAACGAAAAAAGTTTGCATCGAACTATCATTCAGTAATTTATTTAAAATAAATTTATCCACTATTTGGAAAACAGTAACTGAGAAATACGGACACGATTCTTGTATATTGCTTCTTTAAGTAAGCGATTTTGAATTATAAAATAATAAAGCAATTTTAATGAAACTGATTTATCAGAGGACATCCAGCTCGTTATTTTTCTTTTATGTACTATAATCTGATACAGCATCGATTTTCCACTCATTTCCTGATCAAGAGAAAAACCTCGTGTTCTTTTCATGGTAAATTTAAATTGTTAATTAAATCTACTTAGCGAAAATATAAAACATCCGAGTATCTTGCATTTTTTTCATCGTGAAAAGAATATTCATTTGTCATGTGCGAATAAAAAAAATTTTATCCTGTCAATTTCAGACTCGTGGAAATAAAGTTTGGTGTTAAAAGTTCTAAGAGAATTATGAATTTTCACAGAACACAGTTTCTTATAGGTTCCAAGTTTTTCAGTTTCAAACGCTAGAAGGAAATTCATCAATAAAAAGTTTTGTAAGTCATAAGTTCAACGATAAACCTTAGAACGATTTTTCGCAAAGTCTCGTAATCTACAACAAGCTTTCTGTTCTATGCACTATACTTTTTTTTTCTCTTATTTGTACGTCACTTAAATGGAAAAGAAAATTACTCGTAATTTACGAGTTTGACAATAAAATGTATGACATCAAGAATACAAATATCAGAGGTGGCAAAACGCTATTTTTTTGAGTGGGTAGTCGTTTTATTGAGACTGAAATGAAAAGTGAAGTTTTTATTGTTATATTTTTTTGGAGTAAGCATGATCATGATTTTTTATTTTTTGTACAAATATGAAAAATAGCAAAGCTTTTGACAAGTTTTCAATTTTTTGAAAGTTTTTTAAGTTTTGAAATAAAAAAAAAACTTTGGAAATTTTCCATTTTTTTTTTTTTTATTATAAAGAATTCGACAAATTTGTAGAATTTTAGAACATTGTCGCGAGTTTTTAAATTATGTTCAAAATTGTGTTTCTTGAAAATACGTTTAATGTTGTTTTTCGAATTTTTAATAAAAACCGAAAAAACCTAGAAACTATTTAAACATTACAAGTAAGACAAATTTTAATGAAGTTTGGCAAGTTTTGAGTATTTCTTTTTGTGTTTTAAATTTGGAGAAATTGACAACTTGAAAAAAGTTGAAAAATTCAAGAATTATTCCTTATTATGGAAAGATATAAAATTTTTTGACACTTCAGAAAATATTCATATATTTTTTAAATTTCATTCATTATATTTTCAGTTATATGCATGATAATTTTTTTAAAATTTTTAAATGAAAATCTAAGGCATTCAAAAAGTAGTGAAAATTATTTAAGATCCTAATAAGTTGAGGAAATTCTTATGACATTTAAAAAGTCTTAACAAGTTCATGTTATGCTTTAAGTTTCAAAAGTTATAAAAAATTCACAAATTTTGAAAATTTGAATGATTGTCAATAAATGATTTTCAATTGTTAAAAAAAAATTTTTTAAACTTGTCAAACTTTTAAGAATGTTCATAAATTTCATAGATTATGTTCATTATCAATTATTTCTGAAATATGCATGAAAATATTTCTTGATTTTTTAGCTAACTTCTAAAAACCTTAAAAATTTTCAAAAAATTACAAAACATCTTTGCAAGTTTGACAATTTTTCCGTGATCCGAAAAACTTGAAATGGAATTTTTCAAAATAATTAATGTTAACAATATTTCTATAAAATTCGATTTATAAAAAAATTTCATTAAATATTCATGAATATTTTAGATCGTGTAAATTTCGGTAATCTCGTAAAAGTACAGAAATCGTAATGTTCGGAAAATTTTTCTTGTTATATTTTTTTAAAGTAAGCATGGTAATGATTTTTGATTTTTTGTACAAATATAAAAAATAGCAAAATTTTTTACAAGTTTCCACTTTTTCAAAAGTTTTTAAAATTTTGAAAACTTTCGAAATTTTCCATTTGTTGTATAATTATAAAGAATTTGACAAATTTGTAGAATTTTGGCAAATATTCGTGAGTTTTTGAATTATGTTTGCTGTTTCTTGAAAATACGATTTATGTTGTTTTTCGAACTTTTAATAAAAATCTTAAAAAACCTAGAAACTATTTAACATTACAAATAAGACAAATTTTAATAAAGTTTGGAGTTTTTAATATTTTTTGTAGTATTTTAAATTTAGATATTGTTACAAATTAAAAAACGTTTAAAAGTTCAAGAGTTTATCCTAATTATGGAAAAATAGAAAATTTTTTGAGACTTCAGAAAATATTCATATTTTTCCAAAATTTCTTTCATTATATTTCTCAACGTAATATGCATGATGATGATTTTTTTTTTTTTTTTTTTTTTTTTTTTTTTTTTTTTTTTTTTTTTTTTTTTTTTTTTTTTTTTTTTATTTTTTTTTTTTTTTTTTTTTTTTTTTTT
>JAPYZL010048202.1:0-13062 GCA_030522825.1 Platygaster orseoliae
AAGTCGAGTGGAGTAAATGAAACAACCTGAAATCGCTCAGTTACGCCATCTTTGGCAGACGTCGTAAATCGAGTTTTCGATGTTCGAGTTGTGAAAAGTTATGTTCTCATCCTGAATCGGCAATTAAAATATTCTCTATCCTTACACCATTCACTTCAACTATACGTAAGTATTTCTCGATACTGTACTTTTAAAATCCAAATTCACAATTTACATCAACTTTCCAGCCAACGAACAAATACCAACACACATGAAAACTTCCAAAAAACTTTCATAATTCACTGCTGAAATAAACGTTGATTTACTCCGAACCGATTTCCCTACTTCCAAAATTGCCTACGCTCTAGCTCAACGCACCGCACTTCGCGCGGAGGAAAAACGAGCCCATGCGGAAAATTGCCTTGTCTTCGTGTAAATTTTATATGCAAAAAGTTTCCTCCGCGCGCAATCGCAATCAACATTCAAAGCTTGCTGCGTAAGCTCCATAGTCCATGGAAAAAAGTTCCCGATCGTTGCAAGTGGTAATGATAAGCTTTTATTTTGCCCGAAAATAAAGCTTAGGTTATGATTCTGGTGTCGCTCTCACGTTTCCCACGGTTTTTTAATCTCACATCTGAACGGTCAGCTGAAATAGTTTCGAGAATAAAAGGAGTCTTCGTAAATCTTTCGGTCGTGCCAATAAAAAGGTAATTACCGAGGCGAGTTTGGGTTGCTTTTTATGATTTACGCCGAGTGGTATTACTTTTATTGCGACGAGCAGATAAGAAACTTTATGGACCGAAAGTTACGCCGTTTTGTGACTCACATATGATTTACATAAATAGGATATTTCAGGGTTAGGCAGAGTGGGGGAGGGGAAACTCGAAAATATTTCAGCTTGGAAGTATAGCGAGTGCTGGGGAATTATTCTGAAGCCTCTTCATGTCCAGATTCGTTTTATATACAATTTTTTAGAGTACGTATCACTTTTTAGTGTATTTACAATGAGTTCAGTATTTTTTTGGAATTATGTACAGTATTAGTTGCCATTTATTGCTAATTTTGCATATGATAAATGTTATGAAAATCATTCAAAAATGTTGGTAAATTTCTTTTTAAGAAAAAATAATGAACTCATATGATAACACGCTGAAGGGCTACTAGTTTATTTGAAATTTTGTTTAATAGAACTATGATACATTTGCAACATTACAAAACATTTTTTACTGTGAGTTTCACTGAAACGTTTTAGATGAGAAAATCCAAATCACTGTAAAAAACAGTGCATTATATGATTCACTGAATAATGTTATAAAATTCTAACGTAAAATTCTACGATGAGTATCTAAAGTTTCCAAATGTACTTCAAGTTCACAGACACATTTAAAACAAACCCAAGTGTGTACTTTGAGATTCAGTTCTAATCACTGAAAATTCACGGCCATGAATTTTATCGGCCGATGAAAACTCAACATTCACTGTTCGTTCGGTTCCAAGCGCAACTTTAGCACTCAAACAAGTTTCATTACTACCAATTACAAGAGTTTCAAAGAGTACAGGATTTTATGACTAGACGTAAAAATTTCTAAGCACTTACAAAGATTGAAGTTACGGCGGGAAAATGTATGTAAACCGTCAAATCGCGGGAACTTTATTATCTTAGGTAACAGCACTAAAAAGAGTTACTATAATCTGATAATACTCATAATCGAAATTGTTTCTGAGTTGTTAATTTACCCATCTTACACTGAGTAAAAAATTTAGTAAATATTACAGTAATATTTTTTACTGTGTATCCAGTCATGGTCATACATTTTTGTATAACAATGCCAATGTTATGATAGATATGTGTTGTAGAAACTCAAAAATGTATTGCTTTAGTAGATATAAGTTGACATAACATATTTTTGAAAAAATATTTACTTCATTTAGGATTTCCTGATTTTGAATCGTTGTCGATCTGGCTACGAGAGTAAGATTCTTCAATTTTTCGATTTTCGAGATTTTAAAGTTATACGTTTTTTTGTAGTCCAAAGGTGCTAATTTTGTATGTACGTATTTAATATAATTAAAAAAATAATCACTGAGTTGTAACAATCTTTAAAAAATATGTTTACTACTGGCAAAATAAAGAAAATTTTTTTTTCTAATATCCTACTTTTTCTAAAATGATTTTTTCTAATTCAAACCATTTTCTAAACATTCTTTTTCCTACTATCTCACTGTTTTTGAAATAATTTTTTCTAATTTCAACCATTTTCTAAAAACTTCTTTTCTAGTCGTATCACAGTTTTTTAAAATGAAAATAAAATATAAAGTAAAATATAAAAATATACAATAAAAAAAAAAGTATAAAATATAAATATAAAAAATGTGATATAAAATAAAATTAAATATGTAGGTAATATACAACAACATAAAATATGTAATGTAATATAAAAACTAGTTTTAATGTAACATAAATTTATTATAAATGTGAAACAAATATTATAGTATAATAAATTTCAAATACCTAATATAAATATAAATATACATATAACATTATTATTGTTTTCAAAATTTTATATACACTTTTACATAATACTATACACGAATTTCAGGAAACTAAATTAAATAAAAAAAAAATATTCTAGGAAACTACATCAATTAGAAAAACCAAGCTTTAAAAAAACAAATAAAATAGAAAAAAATATTTTAGAAAAGTGCATCTATTATAAAAACACAATTTTAGAAAAATTTTTCTTGGAATACTATTTTTAGAAAATCTGTACCTCAATTATGCTAGCTATTTATCAAAATAATTTTATTTGAGTAAAAATTCTTTCGAAGCAAAGATTATTGTTATTTGTTAGTTACTTTGTAAAATTAAAAATTCTATTTATTGTGCAACTTTCATAACTTATATGACACAATCTTGTTATTTAGATATTAATATATACGTTTTTGATAATTTTTATTAATAGTATTATTCATAATTGTTATTTTTATGCGTTTTTATTTCAATTTTGGGTTTTTAATGTTCATGATCATAACTTTTGTTTTTACATGAAAGGATAATTAATTTAGTTCGAATTTCAGAAGGAGTTTAAAATACATTTATGTAGCAATCAGGCTCATATAACGATTCGCACTACCAAAGATTATAAACATCAACATGAAACCGATAAAATTTGCTAAAATATTGTAAACTTCATCATATGTGACACGATTTGAGAAAAGATACCTTAGGTTACCGATGGTTTAGGCATATTATCTGTCTCAAAGGCATTGGAAAGTAGACCTAGACGATTTGTACCCTAAGGTATATTTTCTCAAATCGAGTCACATATGCTAGTACTCATACGATTAATATGTAAAAAATCACTGAATTTTTTTCTCACAATCAGTGCCTTTTTTCTTACAACAAATCTAATAATTGGCAGAAAGAAACTCAATTCGCCACAATAAGTTACCCTTGAATCCGTCCCTTAACAAAAACGTCGCCTCGGAAACTCTAAATCCTTATTTCCCTGAAAAATGAACTTTCAATCAGTCCAGGGATTCAATCACGACATTGACCCATGTATCGCCCACTTCTTGGCGAATCACTTTTCAAAGCGATGTCGGTAGGTGTCGGAAAAAGTGTAATCAGATTCGAATCTGTAGCACCGAGCTTTTATAACGTAACAACGTGAGTATTGTGAGATTGTAAGATAGTTGCACGTGTGTATAACTCATGCTAAAAGCTCTACTACGCATAGAAAACTAAACAAGTGTCGGTCGGTCCGTCGATTCTATCACGAAGAATGGGAAACAAAATGACGCTCGAGGACCTGAGGAGATCCCATCTAGAAAAGCTTCTACCACCGTTCAAGAGGAAAATTTAATTTCGAATCGTAGCCAGAGAATGGCGCCATTTGGCATATGGATTTTTTTATAGGAATCGTTTATCGGTGATTTTATCAGGTTTTTTTATCGCCCTGAAAACGTCTTCTTGTGAGCAATTTTTTTATTGAAAATTTTCCATTCTTCAGGTGATTGGTAGATGATTGGAAATTCAATATTTCTGAAATCTTTTTTTTCGTATTGCAAGCAATAACGATTATCAATCTCATAAACTAAAACTATTCATTATAATTAATTTTAGTTTTTCGAATGTTTTTAAGGTTATCTCAAACTCATTATGTCCCTCATGTTTTTTCAATTTGCATTCTATTAAAAAAACATATGAATTCTGCAAAAACCCAACTTGTTCAATATTTTCTCCACATAATGTTGATACTCTACTAACTCTTGAATTTTTTATTTGTGCAGAAACATTTTTTAATGACAGTGGTAGAATCTCCGCAATACATGACTCACTGGACTGTATTTTCCTACAAGTATCAAACGAGCTTTTTCTATTTTTCGTTTACCTTTTTTCTAAAATTTTTCTCAAGCATGAAACACTAACTAAAGTGCTCGTTGGGGTATAAAGCACTTTGTTGTCGTGGTGCATTCATTTTCACAAAAAGTCGTTCTGTTAGCAAAGGAACGAATCTCGACGTCGCGGAAACGCGACGTTTCTCATTCCTTAAACTGTGGCACGTGCATTTCTCGTACGTGCATATTATTTCGCGTCGTGACTTAAATAAGCGTCTGTTTGCATCATCAACAAAGTGTCTTGCTAACTTGTGTTTGTTTTTAAATTAAATTTTTACTCGAGCATCGTTGTGTAAAATTTCAGCCACTGTTCGCAGACTCATGCGCGACTTTCTCGGAGCTGAACACATTTCCTATAACATTTCAAAGGGCTTCGATGTACTTCGCTGAACCTTTTTGAAAACCTTTTTCTGAATTCTACGATGTGATTTTCTCGAAAATGTTGAAAGCGCGAAATGAAATGAAAGGAGAGTGGTTTTTTTGAAATTATACCTTACTTCTAGAAATGTCGATTTTGTTCTCAAGATCATACCAGATTTTATTGGAATTTTATTTTTAAATACATCTTTTTGTATTATGTAAAATCATTTTTTTTTATTCGATGGACTATTCTTATTTTCAACAAACTCTTTATCTAGACTTTTTAATTTTTCTTCTATTTCTTAAGAATATATAATTTTATAGAGTTGCGAAAAACGTTCAGAAAAAATCCAGTTTTTTTGAAATATTAAAAATGGGGATCGACAAAAAAAAACTCAGATATAATTATGACTATTAGTACCTTCTAGCTCCTCAAGTATAAGAAATGAGGTTTTCTTTTATAATTAAATTTTTTAGATCATTTTACAGATGTATTAGAAATTTTTAAGAATGTATCAGAAGTATTCAAGAATCTTCAAAAATTCCACAACTTACAAAATTGCAAACTTTTTCTGGGACGTTACAGATTTTTTCAAATTTGTAACAATTATTTAGAATATTTCGAATTTCCAATGCTTCCTGATATTTTAAGAGTTTTGAAATCACTAAAATTTTCTTTGAAATTATTAAAATCATCGACAATCTTTCTATATATACGAATAACCATTTTTTGATACTTAACATTTTCAAGAGCATTAAAAATTTCTATGTTAATAAGGATAGTTTTCCAAAATTTCCTTAAACTACGAAACGTATCATCTTTTTCGGAAATCACACTCATTCTCACAATTTTCAAAAAAACTACTGGCAATCTTCAAAAACGTATTGAGGTTTCGTAATACGAAAATTTTCCACTATTTTTGGTTGCCGTTGAAATTTTCAAAATGATTCGCGGTCAATGCATGATGAAACATGTTTCCATTTTTAGAAATTTTACAAATACGAATATTATTTTATATATTCCACAATCTACAAATTTCATTGACATTTTCATGTATCCAAAATCCTGCAGAGTATGTTGAATTTAATATAATTATAGATGATTTTCAAAATTGTCATTGTGTTTTGAGTTTTATAAAAGTTTTGAATTTTTGATTACATGCCTCTTATTTTTATTTATTTATTTTTTTTTTTTATTTTCAACGATCTCCATACGACAAAACATTTTGTGTCTCCTTTATATTTAAAAAATATTACACGATTTTTGTCTTTCTTTGGAAATATTCCCTAAATTTTCCACTATCTTCAAAATTAATCAACAAATTCAGTAATTCTACTCATAATTCGATTTTTTGGCATTATAAGTGATTTTTAAGATTTTCAATTGCTTTTAATTTTTTAAAAACTCCTAAATATCTCAATTTATTGAAAATTTTTTATTCATCAACTATCTTTGTACAATTTATTAGACTTTTTTGATTTTTTAAAATTTCAAGAATAGTACACAGTTTCTGTACTTTTTGAAATCTTAAGATTATTTCATTGTATGAAATATTTATCAACGTTTTTTTGGAATTATACGAATTTTTTCTTTTTTTAGGATCATTCACAATCTCCGAAATTGTTTGCGTTTTATAGTTATCATAAATAATTGAAATTATCGAAGATTTGCGTAGTGTGAAAATTTTTTTTATTTTTAAGAATTCAAAGAAGATCACACAATATCTGAAGTTTACAGAATTTTCGAATTTTTCTATGATCTACAATAAGCATTTAACGTTTCTAAAATTCTATGATTTTTTCAATGTTTTTAAAATTTTCAAAACCCAATACCCAAGATTATTCTGAACTTGTCTTGCATTTACAGCTGTAAAAGTTTATTTAACATTATCAATAAAGTGGAAAGATTTTCAGCGATTTCAAATCAGGTAGATTTACTATAATTTTCAACATTTCTCTACTTGCAACATTTTTTGACAACCTATATAATATTGAAGAGTTTCTAGAAGAAAATCCAAATAATCGTATTTGCATTAAACTTTGCCTTCAGAAAATACTCGAAATAATTTTTACCATAAACAAAACATATATTATCGAACACATAATAATGATTCTTTTTGAAGTTTTTTGAAGTTTTACCTCGAAATTTTACATTTCAATATTCAAATTTCATGCACTATTTTTCACTCGCGCCTTTGTACATTCAATCAAAAATTTCCGAGTTGTCCAAAAAGGAAAAATCAGCTGCGAACATAGAATCTAATCACAACTCAACCCTGAAAAGAAATGTTTGAAAGCACCTGAAAGCTTCAACAAACAATGAGTTGGATGAAACAAACTTTGTGTGCTCGATCTGCGAGATAAGACACCCTTTGAAATTCTCTAGGAACTCAGTGAATGTACGTCTTTCACAGGATAACACCTAATAAAAGCGCAAGGACTAATATCTTTTTTTTAGCTTTCCTCTCATCAGCCTTTTACCTCTTTTTATACTGAGCAAAAAGAGAGGAAAACCACATAAAAATGAGTTTGAAGATGGAAAAGTTTTTCTCGACACGTCATATTTTAACTGGAGCCAATATAACAATAGTCAAAAAAAATTTTACTGTAAAATTTAAACAAACTAAATCAATCTTAGTAAATCCTTGATGTATATAGAAAAAAACAACTGAAAATATAGTGGTCATATTCAGGAACATTATTGATTAGTTTGAGAATTTGAGATATGTCAATTTTTGGTTTATTATAACAAAATTGTTGTTTTGTAGCTTGAACATAAATGAGTAAAAACCAAACGTTTTTTGGCAACGAAAAAAATGCATATTATTTTGCTACTTCATGAATTTGATTACAATCAAAGAGAAAAAGTAAATATCTAGAACGTAGAATTTTAGTATAGTTGGTTGCATGAGATGACATTTTTTGTAACCAAAAATGAAAATTCATGATTCTGTTTTTTTTTCGACAAAAGGTTCTCGCCAAGGAAAAAAAGCATGTCAACTCAATAGTCTGCCATTGCTGAAAAATTCAAGACACATTCCCAATAAAAACCATGACACTAAAAATAATGGTCCAAGCACTTTTATTTTGTGTCGTGTTTCAGTTGCACAAAAGATTTTTTGAGACATTGAGACAACATTTATCTCACACACAAAAAATTTAGTAATAAAAACAAAGAATCAATAAAATGTTTTTGGTGTTTAAATTGTCACTGCGAAAACAATTTTTTGGAGTTTCCGGATTCGTGAATTTCAAGCGTGTAATGAAATGCGAAGGAAGTTGTTAGTATTGGAATTTTAAAAATTTGATCTCAAATTTTTTAAAAATTTAACTTCCATAAATATCATATACATTGACAAATAAATTAAAAAGAGATTATAAAAATTTAGCTAGGTTCCACAAGAAAATATTTGGAACAAATTACGATTCATTTTTCCAAAAGTTTATTTAAAAAAACTCACTGATTCACAAGGAATTTAAAGTTTCAAAATGAAGGCATCTGTGATACTAGATTTTTTTTTTCATTTTTTTGACTCAATATGAAATTATAAAATCAATCATTTTATTACTTTGATAGATATATGTTCAGATTAAGTCATGAATACAATTTTCAAACTTGGGTAAAAGAATGCTGTGTGATAGAACTTCTAACTCTTCAATAATTTGAACAAAATTCATAAGTCCCTCATAAGATTTAGTCTTTTGATTTTGTAATTCAAATACTCTAACACTATACTTAGATATTTTAGTTTGCTTTTCAACATTCTCGACAAATATTATTGAGGGAATAAAATAGAATTCCTTTATACTACTCGTTCTATGATAAAAATATCGAAATGAAAGACTTGAGTATTCGAAATGAAAAAAAATATGAAAAGTTTTAGAAATTCACGGTCTGATAAAAACTTCAAGGTTAATTGTCACAATGTAAAACAAAAGTTTTATAAACTTGAGTAAATAAGCTCAAATGGAATTTTTTAAATATATTTTGCATTATATAATTCTACTTTTTTTTAAAAATGACGTGTTTATTGAAAAAACAACATTGAAGAGCATTAAACTTTGGAAAGTTTCGAAAATACTGAAATTCTACCCTTTTTTAACAACTTTACAGCGAGTGCAATTAAAATATTGGATTTCTAGTTTGGACAGTTTTTGATAGTTAAAACATCTCAACATATAATAGAAACGTTTATAATATTCAAAGGATTTGACGTCATCCAGCAATCATATAGTCTATTAACATATTATTTAAGACTTTTTTTTTTCTTCAGTTACAATATTTAGACAATTTATCATAATTTTTACAGTTTTGAAATTTATGATACCTTGACGATTACCGCATTTATAGTATAATTTATTCACAGTTTTGATGATTTCGAAACGCTAAACAATGAAAAAATATAAAATGACAGTTTATTGTAAACTCTGTAAATATTATTGAATTCAATTAAATTATTCAAACAGGTGAAATTGTAATGAAACACTCAGGTATAAGAACTGTAAAAAAAAGAAAAGAAAGTGTGTTTTTTTTCAATTAGGTAAAGTTTCAAGAGATGAAGTTTTGGTTCTCTGGCATCTTCATAAACTAGTTATGTATTACATGAAAAATTTGTAGCATTTTATCAATTTCATTATCTGCCTAGTGGTTCAAGAACTTTTTAAACTGTTGAAACTGTTAAAAATATTAAAAACTGCTGAAAAAACTAATTGAACTGTAATTCAATCGTGTAAGTTAAAGTAAAATAGTAATAAGAGGTAAGAATATAACTCGTTAAAACTGCCAAAAAAAAAATTGAATGACCTTGAACTTTCAAAACTGTTCATTGCGAAAATTGTCAGAATTATAAAAAAACTGTCAAAACTGTGAACTCAGAAAATTATTAAACGATATAAAAAGCAGCAGTTTTTTAAAACTGCCAAAACTGTGAAATCTATTCATACTCATGATTAAAATATTCATAATAAATATAGAAAATATCCGTATGACATCACTTTAACCGATACAATCATGAGCTCATATTAGTAAGTGAACAAATTCTCGCCGAATTCTTCGAAATATATCAATCGCCCTTCTAAATTTCTAAATTATAAAACAAACACCGTAAAAATCAATCCTTGAATTTAACTCCTCGGTTCCGTAATGTCTCAATTTCCTGATGCAAATATTTACCCACGAAACTTCGAATAGCAATACTTGAAATTGCTGATTAAAATTTCAACACGCATTTCACTTGAATAATTACCATTCCAGTATTTGTATGTGAAAAAGTACTATTAAATCAATAAGGGTTGGTTTCTGTCATTAATCTTCAGTAGATATTAAATCAGAGAATAATTTGACTTCCAATTAGATACAAAAATTATCTTAAATACTTATCATCTTTTTTAGAAACCACACAAATTCTCACAATTTATAAAAACTACTGGCAATCGTCAAAATTCTTATTCAAAAATTTTCAGAATTTTTTGTTCCCATTTAAATTTTCAAAATAATTCATGATGAATCGTATGTTTTCAATTTTAGGAATTTAACGAACATGAACATTTTTCAAAATATTCCACAATCTAGAAATTTTATCGACATTTTTATATAGAAAGTATAGGAAAAGAAAAAGAAAAAATATAGATAATTTTCAAAATTGTCGTTCTGTTTTAAGTTTTCTAAAAGATTTAAATTTTGGTTTACATGCCTGATTTTTTTTAACGATCTTCATACGATAAAACATTTTCTGACTTCTTTAAATTTTAAGAATATTCCACGATTCCTGTCTTTCCTTGAAAAATTTCTAAAATTTTTTACTATCTTCAAAATTAATCAACAAATTCTGTCATTCTACTCATCATTCGATTTTTTTGGTTTAATGAGTGATTTTTAAAATTTGTAATGACTTTTAATCTTCCGAAAACTCCTGAATATGTGAATTTATTTAAAATTTCGAATTCATCAACTATTTCTGTACAATAAGACTTTTTTTGATTTTCTAAAATTTTAAGAATTGTACACAGTTTCTGTATTTTTACGAAATCTTCATAATAAAATTTATGAACGTTTTTGGGAATTATACGAATTTCTTTCTATTTTTAGGATTATTGGCAATGTCCAAAATTTTTCGTGTATGATACACAAGATACACAAATTTCAAATTTGAAGTTTTAGTGACCAATGTGTGTTATTCTTTTCAAGAATTTTTTTGCTCGAAAATAATAGTACAACATAATTAATCCAAAGTGCCATAACAATTCCAAATTTTTTCCTTCCTAATTACAATTTTACTAAATTCATATCAATTTCAGATTCGTATTAGTCATTCCATAACATTTTTACAACTGAAGAATGAAACTGTCCCAAATTTATTGTTCAACAAATGAGATATAAAATAAGTTAACTTTTAACGCATGAAACTTTTTTACAAAAAATTTTGAAAAATCGTGATCTAGTTCGATAACTGAGTCAAGTTATTCTCTGACACTTTTAAGTATAAATTATTACATTTTTCCATTCATATCTTTTATACCATAAATTACTATTCAAAATTAGAATTACCATAACTGATAACTTCGTTGAAATTTTCAAAAGAATTTCAAGAATTCGTCCTTGAATCTAGATGCGGACCAAGTTTTCGCAGTGACCACGCTATTTAATTAGAGGTAGGAGATGAGACTTGTAAAGTAGTATTTGGTTTACCTTCTCGAGCTCTTTGAGGCTCGCGGGCGACACGTCCGAATGCCTCCGCAGTTCAGGGCTACGGGGTGGCGCGAGCCCGGTGCCGAGGCCTCCGAGCTGACCCCCACCTTGGCAGCCGAGTTTCGCGTCGCTGTGACGTCTCTGAAGTGCCTCGAGGACGGGTACCTCAAGCAGCGAATCCGTCGATTCCTGGGTAACGATCGGCTGACCTCTCGAGGCCAGTTTTCGCCGGCAAACGCTACATCTCCACGTCGACTTGTAATTTATTACATTACTCAGGACTTATCCGGAGCCACGAGCGAAAAAGCATGAACCAGGGATATGTATTTTGAGGGCGGACCGAGAAAAAAATCTAGTACTTTACGAGATGTTTATAGTAACTAGTACTAAAATATTGTAACTTTTACTATATTATTTCAGATTTTATAATTTTTCTTTTACTCATTACAATGCTTTACATGGATATGTTTTTCACGTTGATTCCATAGTTATTGATTTATAAAGAAAAGTAAATAAATGCACGAGAGGAAGTGGTTGTCAACAATATTATTTATTTAATATAATCTGATTTGTAGCTGTGACTATTTTCATGCGATTCCATAAAGAAAAAAAAATTTGTTGTATTATAAAAATATGTGCTGTTTCAACAACACTTGACACAACGAATCATCTTTACAGCAGTAACTTTTTTTTGTTGCCTTAACAAATTTTTTTTGCTACCAGAGCACAATTAGAAAACAGTACAATATTTCATTTTAAAAATTACTATATTTTTTTCTCGGTGTATCACAAGAATTTAAAAACGTGTTTTTTCAATGTCTTCGAACTATCCTAATACCGCTTTTAGGACCGTGACATATAAATCTCCACATAAAAACATTCCCTGTGATGCTGAACTAGAGGAATCAGTGATTGCCTATTCAGTGTCGTGATTCGATCCTGATAATAGAAAAAAAATATATTGGATTTACCGGGTTGTCGGAGTCGGTTGCCGTCGAGTAAGAGGCGCAATCTTCGCAGACTTTGTGTTGACATTCGTAACATGTTCGCGAGAAGTCGTCGGGTTTGAAAGACTTGAGGCACACTCTACAAGCTCCCGCTCGGCTCGGTGGTTTCGCGGGTTCCGATTTCCTGCAACCCAACATCCGTAATTTTTAATCTTGTGCAAGTGAATTACGACTCGTTCAGAAAACATCGGGAACGGCAAAACATAGTTCCAAAATGTACAATATACTTTTATCTGAAATTGCCGAGTAAATGACTCATTCTCGTTTCTTTTGTCCCTTAGAAAGCAGTCCTTTTCCAATCTTTGTCAAATAACGCTGCAGGATTGAAATACCTGCACATTATTCGAAAATAAGGCACAAAAAAAAACGAGGATGAGTCACTCGCTCGGCGATTTCAAACAAAATAATGTATTCGATGTTTCGGGGAAACACGTCATTCCACCGAAACTTTGGTTGAACAAAAGGAGAACCTTCGTTGCAATGACATGTTTTCTCAAGACATCAAATGAAGGGTCGGATGTCAAAAGATGATAACTGACATTTTTTGAGAAACACATTTTTTTTTGTTCTATTACTTCATGCCGATCGAAATTCGTTGAGAAAAATGGAAAATCACTAATTCTCTTA
>JAPYZL010048248.1:0-15802 GCA_030522825.1 Platygaster orseoliae
AGGATAATTGACGGCAAAGTGAGCACTTTGAGGACAATTGGAGGATAAGCATAATCGAAAATAGGAGGATATTGAGGACTTTTTGAGCATAATAGCAAGTGGCGTGAGCAGTTTGAGGATAAATTAAGGGCATTTTTATACTCCAAATGTCCTCAATGTACCTAAAACGGAAATGAGCAGGATATTGAGAACAAAATGAGGACTTTGAGCTGTATGAAAACCATGGCGTCATTGATTTCTGCAAAATCCTCAAAAAGTCCTCAATATGCTCCCTGAAATTTTTCAACTCGGGTTGCACAATTGAAACTATATCACCAAAACGTCTTTTATAATTCATTCTATGTGATGAGATTTAGAAATATTTATAATAAATGCAAAGCAATTAATCGAATTTAGAAAAAAATATTTTCATAACGCAGATTACATGATGAAATGCGAGCCTATTAAAATTTACTTGCAATAATCGGAAAAACGAAAAAGTTGTTAATGATTCTGAAAATCTTTAAGTACAATTTGTTTTTCATCATTTTTTGAATTCAATAATAATCATAATTGTTTAGTGCAACATTCTAAATATTTTGAAAAATAAACGGAGTGTAAGAAAACCGTAGAATCTTTAAGGCTTCCATTTTTACAACTGCAAAGTATGCAACGATCGCCCATGCATTACAAAAATTGTAAGATATGAATAAATAAATTTGCATATATTTATTAACTTGTGAAATTTTTACTAAACTTTGTAAGGATAGTCTCTACCAATTGTTCCTTCAATGGTCAATCTTTGTGGATAAAATTTTACGAGTTGTTAATTTAAATACCTAATTACAGCGAATGCGTGACATTGTTATAATTATTTCTAAATAATTATATGAATTATTCTTATTCCTGAATATTTTTCCTGAAAAATCACTTAATTTATTGTAAAAAGCAGGTCTTTTTTGAGAAATCTTTCACTTACTCAAGGAAGTGCTATCCTCATGTAATAGCTACTGAAACGACTAATTGCAAGCTAGCATTACAGTAAGTACCTTAGTGCAATTGACTGGAACTTTAGTAAGAAAATAAGTTTTTCTAGCCATTAAAAGTGATTTACCTCATGACATAATTGTAAATTGAATTTGTCATAAATTTTTCCATATTTTACTAACTCTGAACAAAATGGTATTATTCCTGAATTACTTCACAGTCAATAATATCTCATTAAATTTTCCGTGAAAATAAACTGTTACTGTAATTTGAAAACTAAAAAATACCTACATTACCGTAAAACATATATTTCAATGCTCGAGAAAATTATTCGAAAAATTCTCCACTACATCGATTACAACTCGGAAAACTCCCCTGATTTAACAATTTTTCCCAAGTTACAGCCCGGCTTTGTCGAGACGTCGTGGTCAGACTTTTAAGGGTTCTACTATCCAAACTTTTCCCGTAATTTTTTTCACGCAGAAATGAAATCTATCGAATAAAAGATCGACTCCGGAATTTTTTTCTTCCGGTCAAACGTCTCATTCTCGAGAACGTTTCCAAGCCAGGATACAGATATTCGAATACTCCGTAACATTTTTTGCAGGAGCCACATCTGCTTCCTTCCAGATTCCATTTTTCCAATAAATCGAGCGAATCCCAATCGCGCTTCCCGTTCCCCCATTTCCACAAATATAAAGAAAAACACTTCACCCTAAAGGAACCGAGTAACGCACTCTATAATAAAAACACCCCGCGGAATCATTACATTGTTCCGCCTAAAGAGACACGAGTTTTCCTTTTGAAATGAAAAAAAGAAAGGAAAACATCCGCAAGCACAGAGATGGCTGCGAGCTTAAATTGGAGGACAAACGATTCGTTTTGTTCGTTCTTAATCGCGAGATAAAAAAAAATACAAGAAAAGAACAAACGCAACCGGGGAAACGTTTCGAGTTCACGGCAAATAAACAATTTCGTATGCACCACTCGTCGCGCTCGTTCGCGCAAAAGCATTTGTCGCCGAGTTATGCCTCCCTCCCCCCTACACCCCCGCAAGGGAAACAATAGAGGTTACGATCTTCCACGAAAATCCGTTTTTTTGTTTTCGAGTGTGATGCCCCCCCCCGCTTCGGGAAAATATCGATCACACCCAGGAGGAAAAGTTTTTCCTCGCGCGAGAAAAAGCGTCACCTCTTTCGCAGGTGATCCGGAAGCGCCTCGTATTTGGAGCGAAGTGCGAAGTATCGAGGGGTCGCAATTTTCAAGCTTTTCCGTGCTTTTCCTGAACGCCGATCATCGGGTGGGAATTTCTCGAATTGCTCTCGCTGTCATGTGGTGCCTTGCCAGCAACTAGTCCCTTGGCACCTTGCTCCTCGTAACCTCCAACTCTTAGGGGTTGTTATTTACACGGCGTTTTTCCGCGGCTCGTGACACTTTTCCGACCCTGGCACTCGCGCGCTCGGCATTACCCGAGCTTTCGGAGCCCTCAAACGGCGCGCACTTTCGGTGCCATTTCACGGCTCGCGGTGTTGGGGGGGTTTTTATTTTTTTTTTTGTTTTTCTTTGCTCTCACATATTTCGTTTGGCAATTAGGGTTATTGTTCGGGGCAACAGGGGCATGCGAGCGAAGGGGGTGACCCGCGGCACGGAAAGAGCGACGACGGTGGCGACGACGACACCGGGGACTAAAGAGGGAAGGTACGAGGCCACTAAGGGTGGGGACGCGAGAGCCGTTGCACACAGCGAAACTACCCTTCTTTCTTGTCAGGTGGAGAATGAAGGGTGGCGCAGGCGTGGAATGAGGGCCACGCATTGATCCCGGGAATTTCGTCCCGAACGAAGAAGCTACAGGGCACGGCTTAGTGGTCGGCTGGATGGTTTGTTACCGACCGAGTTCAGGGTGGTCGAGGGGATTTGGAACGAGTTTTCTGGAGGAATTTTCCCTGGCCAGGAGTTTCTTTTTTTATGTTATTTCTCAACAGTGTTATTCGTCAATGTAATGATCTTTTGGTAACGATTTTTGAGTAGGCAGTGAAATTTTACTGTACTGTTTTTCAAGCTTTCGGCTTTTTTTGTGATGTTTTTTTTTAAGTACTCCTTTGACTTGAACATTCATCAATAAAACCATATTTGGTAGCAAATTTTTTAATAGAGAATGAAATTTTACAGTCGTGTGTTTCTCAAGCTTTTGGCTTCTATTGAGCCTTTTTCAGGAAAGAATTATTTTTCTTCTTTTCATTCTAAGCACTGCCTTGACTTCAAAATTCATCAATACAGCGATCTTTGAGAGACAACTTTTGAATGGAAGATACAAACTTAAGAATACTACACTGTAAAAAAATCGCAATTTTTCCATACTCGTGTGTGGAAGTTTTCACATGTTGTATGGAAATCATCCTACATTGTATGGGAATTTCAAAAATATGGAAAATTATCTATGCAAGTATGTATCTTTTCTCATACTTTTCCGAAAAGTTTTATACATGAATGAAAGAAATTCTATAAATGTATCGGAATTATAAAACAAAGTATGGAAAATTTACGATTCATGTATAGGATAAAAACTTTCCATAATGTATGAATAGTTTCGTTCACAGTATACGTTTCTCAAGCTTTCGGTTTTTATTCAGACCTTTTCAGGACATAATTATGTTCTTTTTTTCTAAGCACTCTTATGGCTTGAACATTTATCAATTAAACGATGTTTGAAAGCAAATTTTTCAATAGAGGGAATAAAATTGTACAGTCGTGAGTTTCTCAAGCTTTTTACTTTTATTGAGCCTCTATCAGAAAAGAACTATTTTTGTTCTTTTCATTCTAAGCACTGTCTTGACTAGAAAAATTCACCAATACAACGATCTACGGCAGACCATTTTCGAATAGAAGATGAAAATTAAGAATACTACTATGTTTCTCAAGCTTTCGGCTTTTATTTTCTCTTTTCGGGAATTAATTTTTGTATAATTTTTGCTAAGCTCTCCTTTGACTTAAACATTCATCAATACAACGGTCTTTAAGTGAAAACTTTTGAATGGGAAATACAATAGGAAAATCGTACATTTCTTAAACTTTCGGCTTTTATCAACCTCTTTTCAGGAATAAACTTTTTAATAATTTTTGCTAAGCTCTCCTTTGACTTTCATCAATGCAACGTTCTGTAAGTGACAACTTTTGAATAAGAAATAAAATTTTATAATCCCATGTTTCTCAAGCTTTCAGCTTTTATTAAGCCCTTATCAGGAAAAAATAATTTTTTTTTTCAAGCACTTTTTTGACTTTTTCATCAATGCATCGATCGTTAGAAGAAAATTTTTTAATGGAGAATAAAAATTTTACTGTACTATGTTTTTTCAAGCGTCCGGCTTTTATTCACCCCATTTCAGGAAATAATTTTTTTTTTTTTCATTTCTGAGCACTCCCTTAACTTAAACAATTATCAATGCGATGATCTTTGGGAGTAAACTTTTTTATAGGAAATAAAATTTTACAATCGTGTGTTTCTCAAGCGTTTGACTTTCATTTATCCCTTTTCAGGAAATGATAAATTTTTCCTTTTTTATTCCTAAGCACTCCCTTGTCTTGAACATAGACAATTTTTTAATGGGGAATGAAATGTTACTATAATATGTTTCGCAAGCGCTCGGCTTTTGTCTAGCTCTTTTTAGGAAATGATTTTTTTTAAAATCGTTTTTCAGTGCTTCCTTGACTTCAATACTCATCAATACAACGATCTTTGGAAGCCAATTTAGTAATGAAAAATTGAATTTTGAAATCCTATGTTTATCAAGCATATAACTTTTATTTAGTACTTTTTAAGAAACGATTTTTTTTATGATCATTTTTAAGCAATCATTTGCCTTGAATATTCATTATTCCCTGATAAGGTCTAGACAGTAACTGTGTGAAAACTCTTGAAAAATATTATTTATTTAAATCATTGAATAAAATTCTATTTCGGCTGGAATACGTTGTTATGTTTCCGAATTAAAAAAATTAATGGAATTTTTGAAAATAATGTTGTTTTGCAAAAAAATATCGTTTATTCAATGCCGTGAAGTAATGGCTCGTTTCTCACACGCTTGTATCCCATAAAACTCGCATTTCTTCACGTTGTGGAATAAAATATCGTCCTCAACTAGTGTGGAATATACTATTACCGAATAAGGATAAATAAAAGCCAAAGGCTATAGAGTAACATGGAATTGTAAATTTTATTCCCTGAAGAACAAATTAGCTTTCAAAGATCGTTGTATTTGTTTTGAGAACTGTTTAAACACAGCGAAATTTTAGAGAGATTTTGGTTTCAATAAATTTTTGAAAGTTCCTGTTACATCAGGGTGATTATAAAGATTCAACTTCGTCGAGATTTTAGAATTTTTGGAATGTTTTGGAATGTTATCTTCTATTTTACTTGTAATATTTTGAAATTCATGTTTCACGATTACGGAATTCCCACGATCCTTTCAATGCAACATAATTTCAGAGAGGTTCGAGATTGAATGAAATTCCGAAATTTTCTGTTACGTTAGAGGAATTAAAAAAATTGTACTTTGCCAAGACTTCGAAAATTATGGTTCCTGGATTTTTGAAGTTTTTTTTTTTTGGAAAAATTTTTTAGAATTCACGATATGTGATTTTCTGTTGAATGTAAAAATAGTTTTTTTAATATCAAAATTCGAAATTTTCTGATATTTTACGGTTACACAGTATTTAGTCGTAATAAAGATATGTATTGTATGTATTATAAAACAAATTGTATAAAAGATTTGAGAAATAAGAAAAATCGTAAAAATTTGAGTTTTCTGGAAACCTTATCTATATTTTACATACGTGAGTCTTCTAAAACTGTGTTAATTCACTTTTTCCTGAGAAAAATCTTTGCCTTTTGCCATTCTGTTGATATTATTCATAAAGAATGTTTTCCAAGCTGTTAACATTTTCAAAAACTGACAAAAACTTCGAAGATAAATAAATGTTCTAAAACAATAGACTCGAAGGAATTATGTCAAATTCACGACGAATAGAAAAAAGTAATACAAAATGCAAGTAATTTTGAAAGAAAGTGTTTTTTGGAGAAAGTAATTTGTTCGTTGAAGTTGCTGAAAGGGAAATGAGTGATAGGGCTCAAGGGACACCAATATTCTGGTCAGACCTGTTAACTGTCAAATTCGATTTTTAGATATTAATATTTTCAGTAGGTAACGTCAGAAATTCTGCAACTTTCAAAAATCATGTTTTTAAATAATACAACCTCTATGAAACCATAATTTCAACTCCGAATTTCGTGAGCTTGTTCCTCCAAACGAAAAAAAGTTAGAAAAAATAATGTAACATTTTTGTAATGAGCATTTTGAATTAAGGTTGCTGTGAATATATTTTTCAAGAATCGAAAGTTTGTGAGAAGCATAAAAGCCGGGAAAAGTTTGTATACGAAGTTCTTTTAAAAGGCTTTTGGGATTCAGAGTTCGTTGCAAATACAGATCATGAGGACTCTTGGTAGAATTTTTTCGAGAGTCTGATACATGGTATAAAAATTTGTGAAGAACAATGTAAAAAACAATAGAAGAAAATGATGAAAATATGAAGTTATATTTTTTACTTTTTTTAAGTCTTATGGAGCTTGGATGACTTTCCAGATTTTTTTTTTTTTTTTTTTTTTACAAATAGTGAGTGAAAATGTTATCCTTAGATAAAAAAAAGATTTTTTTTTCAATTAGACGCTAGATTTCCTTTACCAAGTTTATTACAGTTAATGTAACGCTACAGATTTTCAGGGTAGAGTATTCTTCACTCATTAAGCTTACACATCAAATGGTATTTGAAAATAGTTGAGAAGTTCAAGAGGGATAACATCGTTCAGGAAAAGCGAGGGTTTAAAACGAAATATTATCGAATGTGAAAGCGATTCTTCCGCACAAGTTTCTAAAAGCTATTTAAAAAAAAGTTTCAAGTACCCTTACATTTATAAATATGTGAAAATGAAAGTTCGAAATTTGAAAATTTGGGAATTTTGATTTGTTATTCAGGGTTTCGAAAAATTACAGTAAGAAAATTAGAAAACATGATATATGTGCAATTATTTAAAAATAATAAAATACGCAATTTTAGACATTTTCAAAACTGAGTACAGTTTTCAACATTTAGAAACATCAAACTGTAAATTCACAGAGATATTTTTGATATTGATAGTTTGCAAGCAGACATTTTCGAAAGTTTTTAAAATTTTTTAAATTGAAATTTCGAGCTTACGATCGAAAATTTTCAGATTCTGTGATTATTAGAACTAAAACAAAATTTTTTTTATACTACCGGGGCCTCTAATAATGCTTTTCCTTTTAATGTTTTTCAGTTAGAGATAACTACTTTCGTTCACTTACTTTTTTTTATAATTCTCTCTTTCAGTTAATATTCGCCCAAAAATCTCAAAACATCAAATCACTGATTGTACTCAAGATTTGACGAAGATTGGAAATATAAATATAAAAAACTGGAGCACAGTTCACGGGATTTTATCGATTTTTATTCTGACTGCGTTTTTAAAGAGTATTACTGGAAATATGAAAGAGTTAGTGGAGATAATGTAAATTATTATTCAACGAGCTCCAAGAGAGATGAATTATTCAAATTTTCGTGAATGAACAGTGGTGAATCAGAAAATGTAAGCTTTAATACCACAAAAACTGTGAAACACCATTCTCCATCATTCAAAAGGTTGAAAATCCATTTTAAAAAAATAGTGAGTAAATTTTTTTTTCAATCGATATACTGGTAAAAAAAACTACACTGAAATTTTGGCCTTTGTTATAGAAAGGCAAGGGGAACAAGTATAAAAACTCACCTTTTGGAGCTCGAGTAAGAGAAATATTTTCATCCATTTTCATTCTTTACTAATTAATTAATTTCAAAAAAGGCAAAAATAACGAATATAAAAGAGGTTTGAAAAAAAGCATCTGGAACGCATTTAAAAATATTTCATTCTGTACTTTTTTCAGCTACCCAGCACCTTTGAATATTTATTTCAAATATTTGAATAAAAACGCAACGAACTATTAAAGTGTTCAAAAAACAAATAAAAAAGCGGTAAAATCTATATTTACTCTGTGAAAAGCAAACTCGCTTGATCGAAAAGCTACTAGTGACCGTAAATGTGTTAGAAAAAAAAATTCGTTGTTTGACGAGACTTTATTTAGCTCTAGATTCCAAAAAATAATATCAGAAGTAGCGTAAAATAAATAATGCCAAAACTTGAATTCAACTCAGTAAAAAACAAATCCACAGTAATTCTGTGGATAACAATTGATGCATGGAACATTTCATTTGATTGTTGCACTTATTCGAAATATGTCGAGTCGGCTCTGAAAATAGAAATCGTACTTTGAAACGATTTTGAGTTGAAATTCATGAAATTGCGATTTCGTACTGCAGAGATAACTTTGAAACGTCCAATCATTAAAATTTTATGCTGATCGAATAGTTTTTATCACTATCATAAAGCGAATAGTGGACTTCTATGTCAAGAAAAGCTAGAATTCGCGAAAGTAAATGAATAATTATGATGCAAAACGAATGTTTTGAATATTTTTTCACAGATACGAAAAACTGCCGTTCACGTAAAGTGACCTGAAAGACAAAAGCTTCTAAATAAACTGTACACGGAAGAGAATTTATTATTTATCACTTTATTTAGCGGGCGTGAATTTCCCTCGGGAGAAAAGCGTAAGCGAGCTCAGAATTTGAATCCGAATCACTGGAATTTGTATCAGCTTCCGCCAAAAATCCAAACTCATTAACATGATAAATGTTGCCGGAAATTTCACCAATTTCGCGGATTATTCACTTTTCCAAAAAATACTATTTTTTCAAAACATAATTGAAATTTCTGGCCAACTTTCATTTAGTGCCAGAAATTCTTTTGTTCTACGGAATTTGCTCGGTTTGTTGAATTCAATTACTTACTCCAATTAAAACTTTATAGTTACAAAGCGTTTCCCAGTTTCAACGTTCAATTATTCATGGCAATGTATTGCCACGTTCAAGTGCCCAAAATAGTTATCGAGCTTTATAAAAAACATGGACAGTCCCTAATAAACAGATGACGTAAAAAACTAAACAAAATGCAGTTACACTAGAAACATTTCTCGGTTATTTACCAAGCGTAATGAAATATTGTCGCTTTGAAAGTTTCTTATTTTGCTCGCAAACGTCACGGTTTTTCGCGAAATTTAAAAGCCAGCATAAATAATGGATTATCTTTTCTCACACATGAGTTTGTCTGCTTTTATTTCCATCATACATTTCGATCATGAACATTTTCCTCGCCCAACTTTCTATTTGTTGATTTTATCACGCATTCACGCGCAAAAAGAATAAGAGATACTTTTATTCCATTTTCATCATCTCGAAAACGGGAAATAATCTTTCACGTGATATAATAATCATCATTTACTCTAGTTCCGGAATCGTAGAACAATTTTTATTCGGTCTTCTCTCGGAGGAGTTTTTAAAAAATGAAAAAAAAGGTTCTTCAAGTTCCTCGAAGAATTTTTTACGCGGAAGAAAAGTATAACTTGTATCAGGGGAGTCAAGTGCACTTTGTCAGAAATTCACTCGACGTTTCTCGTAAAGCACAGGCTGTCTGAGTTTCAACCGAGGCGTCACAAACGTCATCCAGAATCCGTAATTATAACAAATTAACGTCGAGTGAAAGAAAAAAAAACGCGTTTCTAAATTTTTATGTATCTGAATATAATCTCTCTTTACTTTTATTGCTTTGGATTATGAAAAGGTGAAAATGATCGACCGCAAAAACGTCAATCTGGACCGCGTTCGAGCACGAATTTTCTGTGTATCGTGAAATTGTATATTTATGCAGATGCGAACGAGTAATCCTGCTACTGCAACATGATGAGAAGTTCTAATTAACAATTCTTATGAAGATGACTTCGTAGTTCTGTAACTGAAATATGGAAATAGAGGAATGCTTTCGCAATAATCCCCATAGAAGTTCTTTACATATGCATGTGGTCCACATGTTTCCAGGAAATTATCACAAGTACGACGGGTAATGTTCTTTGGCAAATTTTTGGATTTAGCAGGAGTTCAGAAAATTGTCAAATAGCAAAAGGTAATGTACAAGCAATTAAAATGAAAGTAAAGTATGTTAGAGTTTAGAGTTTAATTTCGAAAGTTAAAAGTAATAACATTTTTTTGGAAACTTAGAGACGTTAACATATCTCAATGTACTTCATTTTTGGTTTGTTTATTATATGACTGCACGAATATTGATAAAAGGGTGTATTACAAATTCTACAAAATTGTAAGTATTTTTGCAGAACATCAACAATCTGCTATATAAGAGATAATATCTTCGGATTAAAATTCATAAAAAACTACGTTCATCAAGTTTTTCAACATTTATACAAAATAAAATACATCAAACGATTATTTTTAATATGTGAGTGATTGGAAATACACTTTTTCAAATTTCCGGAATATAGCTTGAAGATATTTTAGAACATAAACAATATTACGTGAATTTTTAAATAAATTAATAAAACAGTAAACATCATATGTGACTCGATCTGAGAAAAGGGACCTACTGTCCAAAAAATCGATTTTCGGATTATGATTGATTCTATAAGTTCTATTACTAATCTTTAATTGACACAATATGAAATTGCATTATCTTTTGTTTTCTTGAGTTTTAGTTTCTGGTTTTTTCAGGATTTAATTCTAAATTGTTTCGTTTGTTTTTATTTTATATTTTTACATAATGACGCTAAGGTAAAAAATGAACGAGAAAATTTGTAAGTTAACGTTTTTTATATTCAATATCCATTTTTCTTCAGACTTAAATTTTTCATTTTTTTTAATATGGATTTTTCTCGTAATTATATATTATTTTTGGCGTCATGCATAATTAAATTTGCGACATTTAGATGATCAAACTATGGATTTTTTGTTTTCTATTCCCAAATCACTGAATAAAAGAAAATTAAGTTTTGTTACACTTAAAATATTTGTATTCATATTAAAAAGTAAATGATTCGAATATTCATTTACATAAACTTATATTTAAAAAAAACTTCATTATCTATGTATCTCGATTTTTACTCATCAAATGGAATCAGTATTCCTCGTTATTTGTTGGCATAAAGTTATTTTTAATGAAAAATAATTTTTTTACTTCCATTTCGAAACTCTGCATACAAATAGAAATCGCGTATTTTGTGTCACCTTTACTTTGAAAGATTCTTTTATGAAAAAATAATCTACGAACTTTCAGCAGTCGATTTTCGTTATTTCCTAAACCTAGAGTTTAACAATGTTAGTTTTAATATTTTTTAAACTTTGATATAATTATTTGTCAACGAAAGTTTCATAAACATGAACTTATGATATAAAATTTGCCTCATTTTAATTATCCATGAGGAATAACTTGAATAAAAAAATTAAGAAAAGTAAAAATGATTGGGCCATGTTACCTTTTTCTTTACTCTTTGTACTTTATTTATAATTATTAAGTCTATCGTTTTTAAACTTAACATTGAATAACTATCATTTTGAATTTTATGAAACTGAACTCTTTTTCCGTGTCGAAAAACATTTTTCAACACTATCAACACTACTCGACACTACTAACAAAACACTTTTCAATACTATTCAACACTACTCAACACTAGTAGTGTTGAATAGTGTTGAAAAGTGTTTTGTTAGTAGTGTTGAGTAGTGTTGATAGTGCTGAAAAGTGTTTTTCGACACGGATTGTTCATTTCCATATACTTATTTTTCAATTATTCTCAAAAATAAAGGTTCAAAATAAAGGTAAATCAGGTAAGTATTTAGATAACGAATTTAAAACAAAAAAATTCACGTTTTAAGTATTGCGAATTAATTACATTCCAACAGAATCGTAAAAAACATCATTTTTGTATAAAATAAACAAAAGAATTTATTTTTACAACTTTGTCCTATTCGATTTTAAACTTTCGCAGAAGATGAATCTCTCAATTCACTTATTTCTGAATATTGCCGAGAACTCCAGTGCAATTTAAAGAGTAAATTTGATTTGATATGAACGATATGATACCCATACTGCTGGTGTAGAGAAATAGACCATATAAAAAATTCACAGAAGTATAAAGCAACCGAGAAAGCAATATCCGTCTGAAATCTGCTGTTAAAAATCTTTTTTCATTATTTATAAGGTTAAGTAATTGAGAAGAAAATCTTGAAATAAAAAGCGTGTGTTTCTGCTTCATCGATCCCAGTAAATATCGAGGAACGACTTTTATTTTAATTCGTACTTTCTATTTCTCTTTAATGTAAATAATGCAATCAACTACAAATAATGAGCATGTAATGGATGCCTAAATACCAGAGTACGATATTAAGGTATAAAATGATCGTTTTTTGGCTATTCAATTTATTCGAAATTAATTATTTATGGAATGGCAAATTACCTTAATTCATTTTGTTTTATTGAACAAACAGTTCACTGCCTTTTATTGTATTCCCTCCGATTGAATTTCATGGAATTTCAATCCAGTCGATCGAAATGTAATTCTCTATATTTTTACGTTTGATTGAATATGCAATCGTCGAATATTTAACTGACTTTTTTAAATGGAAGATAAAATAAACATCTCTTTCTCTCTTTTTCTTAAATGGATTAATATCTTCTATTGATACTCCGATTAAATTATTCCGTGACGTCGTTCACTGTGTCACTATTCGGAGAATATTGACTTTTTTTTTGACATATTTATTTATATATTTATATTATAGAGTTAAATTACAATGTATAAATTTGTAACTTTTCCATGCTGTGCTCCGATTCGGTAAATTCGTTTTATTCCTTTTTTTTTGTGATTTTGATTAGGTCCATATTGTATCAGAACTAGAAAAAAGTTAAAATAGAATTCAGTTTTTTCAAGTTGACAGACGATAGAAACTTTTTGACAATGTGATCCAACATCTTGATTTATTGTAAATTATTAATAAATAGGACCTCAGTAACGTATATTAAAGGATCTCAATTCCATTGTGAACACATTTTGAGGAGGTGATAAAAAAGTTAAATAAAGAGAAAATGTTGGTAAAAGTTTCACAATTTTTCAAATTCTAGTACTTTACATGTACGTGATTTAATGTAGGTTGATTTAGAAGTGTATAGATATATACCAACTTGTATTACAGAATATGCATTAGTTGCGTCTAAGTTGAGACTACATTTTTTTGGCATTTTCAAATCATTTGGTTAATGAATAATAGGTTAACATTGTTAAAAAATGGCGTTAAAAGAGTTTTATACATCAATCGCATCCAAGTCAGACTGTAAAGAGTGCCTCGTTATAAAATATAAAATTCTTTAACAAATATAATTCTGAAACATCAATTACGAACATTCAAAATAAAAAATCATAAATAAACATACAAATCAAATAGATTAAAAATAATAAAAATAAATAGGTACCAATTTAAAATTCTGTAAGGCAGAGTTTTAGAATATTGTGTACATCTTGAGAAATTATCTTACAAAACCATTGAATCTAAAATTAATAAACAATATTAATAAAATTTTTTTTTTGAGTTTCATGTATTTTAATCAATAGAAAATAATAGTTAAATTTCATTCGGATAAGTTCCTTGATTTATTCATTCTAAAAACTAAAAAATCTTTATACTCTTATTATTATTATTCATTACAAAGGTTCAAATGCACTTTTTACATCCTATCAGTAGAAAGAAATTTTCGAATTCTAAATGCTTTCTTCCTCAAAAATTCACATCTTGATAAAACGTATATTAAATTTATCAGTTTTTTAAAATAAGTTTCCTTGAAAACCTTTCAAATTCCTATAAACAAATAGACAGAAGTTAAATAATTCTTATTTAAACAAGCTAAATAAAAAAAACAACTTTTTTCCCTATAACCATTTGTCACACATATAACAACGTTCTATACATTCGAACAGAATCCTAGTCATTCACCGCTTTCCCCTCCGCTCATCCTCGCCTTTTCTCAATTCAAATAAAACACTCCGCTTCCATAATTGCCTTAATGAAATCTTCCCCTGAATGAACTTGAACTACTTCACCTTATGCGTACTCGAAACGCTCGAAACGAATTCAAACAAGGCTAGTTTTCTCGGGTTCCAAAGCAACCCAACCCAACCAAGATCAATGTATTCATCCTTGTCTAACTGTGCACATAAAACAGAGATGCAAAGATGCCTGAACTACCAGTCTCGTATTTTTTCTTTTTTGTTTTTCAATGACCGAAATTGTTGAAATCGAATCAAAATTAGTAATAGTAATTTTTTTTCGACATAAAAAATATGGATTTATACATCTGAATCTGTGGTGTTTTGGTTGATTTGGATTTTCATCTCGGGCCATAGAAAGTCATGGACCTTGAATCCCAGTTCAGGCGCAATGAACTCGCTCAGACGAGAAGATCCGAGGTCCATGAGCAGGGGCGGACAGAGTGAAAATTTTGGAAGGTGGTTGGTTTTGTGAGAAAATTTTTTAGGTGTTGTTCAAATGCACGCAATTATATTTTATTAATATCTTCAAGGAAAATCTGTGTGAGGTTATAGATGAGTATTGAGATAAGTCTATTTATTACTTTTGAATATTTCCTGACAGTTATATTCCCTTTTTTAGCACATTAAATGTAAATTTTGAGTGGAAGGTTTTTCCATTTTTTCCTTGAAACTGCTCGATCGTGAACTTATAGTTTTCGCACACGAAAAATTGAAATAAAAACAAAAACAATTTTTTTGAATAATTATGAGAAGTTTAAGCGTAAAACATCGTACGTATAAATACATAATATAAAAAAAAGATATAATTGATAATTTTAAGGAAAAATTGTTCGTGAAATATATGAATTTCTATGGGCGACACATCAGTAATCTTGACAAATACTATACGTTTAAATTTTCTTCTAAACCACTTAAACAAATATCTCTTTCTATATTTCGAAACTTAATGATTGAAAACCTATTCATTTAATTATATTTTTAGTAGGGGAGACTGGGGCAAAATGCGCAGCTTACGAAATATTCAATTTGCGTTACCGTCAAAACGGTAATCACTGGAAACTTGAAATTTTTTCCATATATGGCTCTAGTGTCGAGTATCGAACGTCAGTAATTGCGTCTTATTTGTTTGTTTACTTTTTTGGTTATAAAACAAAGTCACTGTGTTCTGAATATTTGTCTGAAAGGAAACTTCAATTTTTGCGTCATTTTTTTTCATCAGAATTGATGGTGGTTCGTTTTTATAGTAATTCAAGTGCGAAAAAGACGAAAACGTGATCGTTTCGGCGAAATTTTGACTCGTTTTCAAATCACGCGTTGGTAAGCCAGAAATGTAGCCATGGGGAAAAATGCGCAGTTTTGCGTGGGGCAAAATGCGCAGTGCTTGTTTTGTATTGTTTCGCTGTGTTTGGTCATATTGTTATTTCCTTCACTTTTTTTTTGTTTTCCACTTTTTTTTCGTCAAATTGTTTCTACACCCGGGGCCCCCATTCAATTTTATTGAAAAATGTGATGAGCGTAATGAGCAAAAAAAAGTAGTGTGTCACTTTTGAAGAGCAAAACTTGTAAAAAAACTCTTTTTTTCAACACCTATTTTTTATAAATCAAATTTGAAAGTTTGAAGACCTTTTTTTTCAATTTTTGTGAAATAACGAACTTTTTCTGAATTTGTTTGTTTGTTTTTCTTTTAACATTTTTTTCATCATGGTTCGCGTTTATGTTCGCAAAACAGAGCGGATTGATGGTGGAAAAGTATTCGAAACATGCAAGGCTGTTCACGAGGGAATATC
>JAPYZL010048275.1:0-11364 GCA_030522825.1 Platygaster orseoliae
TGGGGATTGCTTTGAAGGGGACAAAATAGATATTCATGAATAAATAAATAATTCTTGAAAAAACATGAAATTCGCGATACTTTTTGAACAAACCTCGTACAGATAAATTATGGTTATTTGCTGGCAAATTACTATACAATTCTTCGAAATTCAAAAGTGCTATGATGATAGTAATGTACAGCTGTATCTTAATTGTCGACCTAATGATTGCATTCTATGTCCGGTTGTTTTTTGTTTCAACAAACGTTTTTTATATAAGCGGAAATCATCTGTCTTACTTCTTTTTTTCTCTTGCGATATCAAGATTCATAATAAAAAAATAACGATTAGATATACTATAATGAATAGTGTAGTGTTGTAATCATAACTACATTTGATATTGCATTTTCAGATTTGATGCAGCAATAGCTGCTAGGTCAGTTTCTTCGGAACACACCACATATATTATCAACTCACAAATGTAATTCAATTTTACTTGTCATTTTACGCATCAACGAGCCGCTAAGGACTTGAAAGCCAAACTTTTAGCGATGACTTTAGAACCTTCTTAAGCGACAATGAAAGGCTCAAATGCATTGTCAAATTAAGCATTATTCCTTTTCGTATTAGCTTTTTTTCGACGATTTCACAACTTTCGTATGCAGAGAAGAAAAGGGCATGAAAAATTTGAAATAAAAAGTATCGTGTGTCATCGACCTTAGCCTTCGTTTTAAACATTTTAATGTTTAATTTGGGGGGGGGGGGGTTCTATATATTTATATATAAATAACTTTTTTTCATTACAGTTGTAGAAGAATAGTGCAAAATTGAGCTTTTCCATTACATAATGATAACAAAAATAAACCCGAACAACTTCTGTCTGACAAAAATTTCCAATCCAAAACTGCCGATGAAATTATACAGTTTACCCCCTAGCAAACGCGTGGTCAGAGAAAAGTCAGAGAAAAGTCAGACTAGAGTCTGACTTTTCTCTGATCAGTCTTGGATCGCATCTAAATGTATTTTTTTTCGTCAGGACAAGAAAAAACAGATGCCTTTACATTTTGATGTAATCATCAATAGTTATTATGTACAATTTAGTTAAATAATGAATGAAACCAACTTTTTTGAAAATTAATATTGAAGCTTTCAGTTGGTACATATGTACCCACTGTAGTATTAGATATCGATATAAATCACGAAAAAAAACTGAAATAATACTTTTTTATTGCAACTACTAGATGTAAAAACGCATCGTAGTTTGACATTCATTGTTTATGTTTCATGTTTAACAATAATTAGGCCATAATATTGGTTAATTGGTAAGAAACCTGCAAATGAGAGAAAAGTCAGAGGAAAGTCAGAGAAAAGTTAGACTTTACTCTGACCTCGCGTTTGCTAGGGCCGAGATCGCCCATATACTATACTGGAAACAGTAAACTTGTTTCAAACATTAAAACAAGTAATTGGACAGAAATTAATTACTGTACACTTAATAAATTAAGTGTAGGTACAATATTGGTTACTTGAAATGTGTTAATTAATATATTATTTACGTCAATTTATCTAGTAACTTTTCTTGCCCCTATCCAAAATTTTTATTACCTACGCCCCTGGAAAAGAGGGAAACGGATCGATATAAACTTGAAGGCAGCGAATCGATAGCTATCGAAAAGTATCGATTGATTCCAAGTGTTATTAGTGATCAGCTGATGGCAATGCATAACAATGCATAACAACAAAGCGTACAAAAATTGCAAAAAACACACCTCGACCTACGAGTTATTCAAAATCGCTAAAAACACGGTCTGGGCCACTGAAATGCTTATACACGATAAATCAGGAGTGTTTTTTTCGTCTGCTGTTTACTTTTAAAAATTTTCAAAGCTACAATTGCAAAAGCAGTAGGAAGTAAATGAATTCACATCAGATAAAAACGCAAAAAAAATCATCAACGGATCAGATATTAGCACAAGCGTCAACTCATTAAGGATATTTAAAAAAACATGCAATCCATGATATTTTTTTCTGTATTTGTCCAATTATAAATATTACTTTGTATAAATCGGTCAAAATTTTGCATCACGTAAAAAATGTACTCACCGAAAAAGTTGAAATCGGAAACTTTTTCCCAGAATCGTTCTTTCACGCACTTTTTCACGCTTCCATGAATTTTTCCCCGGTTCAAAAGTTTCTCTCGAAATTCGCGGGAGATATATCAATTTCGGTTCAAACCGATTGTTTTTAAAATACGTATTTAAAGCACGTACGTGTTCGTGCTGCACTGCACGAGTTTATATTGAATTGAGGGAGTTTCATTAATGTCTGATCGTATATAAATTAGTAAGAAAATAACACGCTTATACGAACGATGCATCCGTTAGGTTCGAGAGTGAAGGCTGGTGAAGGCTTGATTTTTTGCAGGCGCACTTTTTTCGCGAATAATAGCAGTAATAACACGAGTATGCAAATGCGGCAATCGGCAATGTCGCGGCCAATCTGAGCCAATCGCAGCAGTGCAAGTTGGTACAAGTGGAAGTTGCAACTATATCTTTGTTCCCTTTCTAGCGTGAAAAAAGCAAAGGGTTTGTCTTTCTTGTGTGGTCGAGAATCGGTGCTTGGTGCAAAATTTTAGAACATATATTTAAGTGCAATTTGCGATACAGCCCAAGTTTCTGGTTCTTCATGTCATCATGTCACTATCTTTTTCTTCCTACTTTATCATGTGTTGTTTAACAGAATCACATTAGATTCACATATAAAGCAGGCATAAAATAAAGGGATTTTCGGTCTTTTTCGGTCAATGACGAGATGCCGTTTTTGACAGCTCTCGGATTGGCTCGGATTGTAAATAAATAATCGCTTGTGTGTACACACGCGTCAGAATAATACTGCGAAATAGTCTTAAAAAATAAAATTTCGTAAACGCATGGGAATTACACTGTGTAGAATTCAAATGTGAAAGTTTGGAAAACCATTGATTAATCAACAGTTAATCAATTAACGTCATGTTGTGTGGGCCAGTCGAAGATTGAAATGGGACGTTCTAATTAATGGTTGCTACAAGTACGTTTCCCATTAATTTTGCGAATTTCGTTTGTGATTCCATGGATATTTGCGTCATTTAGAACCTGAGTGGGTTGTCAAACCGAATTTTTTTCTTTATAAAGCTAATTTGGGCGACGAAGAATGACAGCTTTGGGGAAAATAAACTTGCTTTGGAATGTGATTCTTTTAAAAGATAATTACGTAGAGTAATTAGAAAATCGTCATGTTTGATGGTTCTCCAGAAATTTGAATTACCATTAATTCATTGGCATTAATAATAATGAATAATACAAAAAATTAACAGCAATTATTATAAATTATTATGTAACCCATTATTTGAATTTATTACAACTATAATTGATGAATAAAAATTACTTTTGAATGTACCATTGATTAATTTGCATGAATAATAATGAATGATGAAAAAAAGGGAGTAATTGAAAATAATAATAAAAAAAACTTTTTTCAGTTGATTTTCCTTTTAATTAACCAGAAAATCATTTTATCATAGATGAAATTCAATTTTTCTTTCAGTAATTTTTTCAGTACAAATGATGTAGGATCTCAACTAGAATTTTCTTTTCTATAAGGCAAATTTGAGCGACAAAGATTGACAGCTTTGAAGAATAACAACCTTTTTTAAAATAAGATTTTCTTTAAAGATAATTATGTAGAGTATTTGAAAATCTACAATTTCAAAAATTTTAATTACCATCGAGCTATCATTAATGCATTAGCATTGATAATAATGAATAATAAAAAAAACTACCTGCAATTATTATAAATTATGCTACAAGTAATTATTTTCATTATTTGCAATTATAATAATAAATTAATTAAAGTTACAATTGAGCTTACTATTATTGCGTTAGCCTTAATGATAATGAATAATAATCACAAAGTACATTTTTCAGTTGATTTTTCTTTCGATTCACAAGAAAATCTTTTTTTTTTAATAGTGAAATTACATTCTTGTTCCAGTGATTTTTTTCAGCGAAAATGATTTAACTTTATTAAATCTAAAAAAATTTGAAAATGAGAATAATGTTGAAAATTAAATTAAAATTAAGGAGGAATAATAAATTTTTTGGACTTACCAAATCCTCTTAAAATATTGAAGAATTGTTTTCAACTGCTATTAAATTTGGCTGTTTATCAAATTTCATGTTCATAAAGTTTACAACGTTGACAAGTCACACGAAAATCTTTTTCAAAGATTTACTAAAAATAATGTGAAACCTTGGAAAATAAATTCGACAAAGCCCCTAACAAGGAAATTTTTAAACATTCAATAATACAAAAATATTGAGAATTTTTATTCCAATTCTGAAATTTGAAATTCTAAAGTTAAAAAGGCTGATTCAAATTCTCAAATTTGAATTCTGAATTCAAAAATTTGTATTCTAATTCTGAAATTTAAATTATAATTTCAAAACTTCTGAATTAAATTTTGAAATTTCAATTCTAGAATAAAAATTCTGTTTCCAATTATAAATTTGAAAATTCACTGAAAAAATTCAAGAATTAACTGAAAGAAAGAACAAATTGAAAGAATTCAATGTGAAACTTCACTGAATTCTGAAAATTCTGATTCATATTCTTAAATTTGAATTATAAATTTAAGAATTCACTGAATGCAGTGTAAAAATTCTGAGAATTCTGATTCAAATTCTGAAATTTGAATTCTAAATTCAAAAATTCTGATTCAAATTCAGAAATTAGAATTCTAAAATCAGAAATTCTGATTTAAATTCTAAAGTTTGAATTCTGAATTCAAAAATTTTGATTGAAAATTTGAAATTTGAATTCTAAATTCCAAAACTCTTATTCAAATTCTGAAATTTGAATTCTAGATTCGAAAACTCTTGTTCAAATTCTGAAATTTAAATTCTAATTTCAAAAATTCTGAATTAAATTCTAAAATTTCAATTCCAGATTCAAAAATTCTGATTCAAATTAAAAATTCGAAAATTCAAGAATTCCAAGAAAGAAAGAACAAATTAAAAATAATCACTGAAACTTCACTGAATTCTAAAAATTCTGATTCATATTATTAATTTCGAATTATGAGTTCAAGAATTCACTGAAAAAAGTTCTGAGAATTATGATTCAAATTCTGAAATTTGAATTCTAAATTCAGAACTGTTCCAAATTCTCAAGTTTGAATTCTCAATTAAAAAATTCTGATTCAAATTTAAAATCAATAATTCAAATCTTGGGAAAAAAATTCTCGTGTGATTCTTCAACGTTGTAAACTTTGTCAACATCAAATTTCCTTAATTTTTTGGCTGTTATTTGAATACTTGGTAGTTTTCAACTGTAACTCTATTTTTTAACGAAGCTTAGTTAGTTCAAAAAAAATATGTGTGTGCATTAATATTTTTACAGTATGAGTAGCGTTATCAGCGTCATAACGCTACCATTATGCGTGCGTGTGTTGCGCACACACGCACGCACGCACATGTACACACACATCCCTAGAAACTGTGATTTTTATAAAAAATCATCAAATCGTTATAAAAAACTCTGTTATTATAAATCAGTTTTACAGAAACTTTATAAAATTTTTATTTTTCTAAAAACAGTTTACTGAAAGTTGTTTAAAAATAAAATTTGTTATGAAAATGTTTTTATAAAAATCGATATTTTTTATCAAAACCGATTAAAAACGATTATACGCTCCCATATTTTTTAATAATATTATAATTATTTCTTCGGTCTAATGTGGAGCCAAAAATTGAACAATTTAATGAAGTCCTCTCTTCTCAATTCACATTTATTGATTTCTCTTTCCAAGCTTTTGACTCTCTTTATTTTGAGTCCTCATTAGGGTTTTTTTCTTTTCTTTCAAATCAAACAAGAACTCCCATCCAATAAAATCTGTATGCCTATTGCGCGTCTGTAAGTATTAAATACAGACGCGCAATAGGCTTACAGATTTTATTGGATGGGATTTCTTGTTTGATTTGAAAGAAAATAAAATAACCCTAATGAGGACTTAAAATAAAGAGAATTGAAAGCTTGGAAAGAGAATTTAATAAATGTGAATTATGAAGAGAGTAATTTGTTCAATTATTCAATTTTTGGCTTCACAATTAATCGAAGAGATAATTATTATTTTATAAAATCAGTTCATAAAAAAACAGACTTTTTTATAAAAATTTTTTATGAAAATCACAGTTACAAGGGATTTATATTTATATATCTCGGACTTATCGGACTTATCGGACTTTTGATTTCGCCTAGTAACGTCACTGCACGGACAATAATTTTACTTTTTTTCAAACACTCAGCGAGTTATTGCATCCAGGAGCTCAATTTCATCCAAATTTCTGAAGTGATCAAAATCCTCAACATCCTGACCTCTATTTCGACTTTTTTATTTTTCAAAAATTTTTATATTTATTTTTATTTTTCAGAAAAAAATTCATCATGAACACCGTGCCCAATATAATAGTACGGCCGGAAATTCGCTTAGACGCGAAATGGCTGCGAACGGATTTGCAGCGATTTTTATGCCCAGATGGGCTCTCTGAAATGTGGAACGAGATGATTCACGATGGCGAAATCATAGGATCTTTCAGTGATGGATTAGTTAATTCTACAGGAGTAGTAGCAAAAAAAGGTATAAATGAGAGGAAAACCTTTTCCATTTCACTTAGACACTCTCAATTGAGATACTTAATTTATTTCCCAGGAGAAAGCGGGCATTATTATTGCAATTTGAAAGTATTGTCTTGTCCCTGCTGCGATGGAATTTGCGGACCTCTGATTGGTTGCAATTGTGGTCCCTGTCAAAAACTTGATGAAGAAGAAGCTTCCAGAACTGCAGCTCTCGTAGATAAATTTGTCCCAGCTCAAAACATCATTGATTCATGGTCTTGGGGGCCACAACCTTGTAAGAAAAGCTTTTTTTCTTTTAATCATCCGTTAACTTTTGCAATTCTTAAATAAAAACTTGGAAGAAGGCACAGAAAGTCTGTTCCGTTACGTAGAACTAGATCAACCAGTGACAAGTTTTATAACATGAGAAGTAGATCACGAAGTGAAACTTCTAATATATTTTGATGGTGGTCTTATTATGATTGGACATTAGAAGTTTTACTTTGTAAGACTTTTCACGTATGTTGATGGTGGTCCTTCTATGGTAGGACATCAGAAGTTTCACATTTTTAGACTTCTAATGCATGTTGATGGCGGATCCTACTATGGTAGAGCATAAGAAGTTTTTTTGTGAGACTTCTTGTGTATGTTAATAATAGGTCTTGTTGGGCCGTATTGGTCCAATATTTGATCGCCAATAGCTATGCAACGGCGACTACAACGGCAACGTTCTGGGGGAGAGGGGGGGGGGATAATCATTATTATCAAATCAACGAATTATTTTATTATTGTTTGTATTTTCATTGATTTTCGCTTTGCCTATTCATTGATTTACCTCTGCCTACGCACTTGGCATCATGTAATTAATAACTGATGCAGTGTTTGAAATTAAATTCGTTTCAGCGCACAAAGATTTATTGTCCTGCATTGAAACCCTGATAAAAGAGCAGCGAAACCTGTGTCAAGAAGTAGGAAGCAGCACCTTGTCGGCATCACGTTTACAGCAGAGGTTAATAATAGCGAGACGCTATTTTACTGCGTTGTCGCGGTACAAAACGCGAGAGAGCAACGGAGTGTCGAAAATATCGAAAATTACTTTGAAGGCACAAAAAATGTAAGAGCAAAACATGTTTTTTGAGTAGGAACCTCCCCAATCGGGAAATTGCATCAATTTTTTATATTGCTGATATCATTGGTTTATCAAAAAATATTAGGCATGTTTGTTTTTGAAGGAAACACTTCGTTTTTATATATATTTATATATTAGTATACACCTTCTCAACTGCAAATTAAAAAATGTATGTAAGGATGCGACCTGGGCTGAGTACGGTGAATTCACAAGCGCTATCGTTTTAGCAACAATTCCGTGAAAATCACCGCCTTACATCCTAATTACTGAAAGTTTGTGAAATTCGCAAGCGTGCTCCAAATTTTGCTGAAGAGATCTTAAATTTGGTTTCAGCTTGTATTTCTAGAAACATTTTTAGACATTCGATTGTGTGCTTTTTTTCTCTATCTTAGCATGTTTGTCGTACAATAGGTGAAATTAGTGCCAATTGTGTTTTGTATAAATTCACATTGCCGGGTGATTGTCATATATATATTAAGTGCTATTGTTAAAAGTAAATACTAAATGTCTTTCTGACGAAAAATAGATACTAATCTACAAGGGAGAAAATGGATGTCTCCAACGAGTGCTTAGTTGCACACTCGTTGGACTCATCCTGTTTCTCCCGTGTAGCATACCATATTTTTTTCCCATGCATGTGTAGAAGTGGCCAGTGGCCATTTCATTTTTACGGAACTCAGGAACAAAATCCCCTTTTTGGAGTGCTCGGAAATCAGCTTAAGTTATCAATAAAAATCTAAAGGCTTTTAGATTATAATCGTATAAAATATCGTATTCAGGGTTGTCAGGTGGCCCTTTTTTCTCTCTTTCTAACGTTAAACGAGACGTAAACTTGTCCTTGTCTTTCCGGCCAATATTGGCAACCCTGATCGTATTGCACACGTAAGTAAAAGCTTACTTTAACTCTTCGTATCGTTAAAACAAGCATTACTCGCTTGTACAAGAATATATTATCGTCCTAGTAATGTAATATACTCTTATAAATGGCTATGAAATGTGTTCATAAAAACGTTTTATAAGGAAATTCTTGGTGATTTTCTGAAGATTGTAAAAAGGCAAAATTAGATATAAGATCCATGAAATAACGAATTGAGTTGAATCAAAAATTGATTTTCAGTACAAAGCCAAACGAAAAAGCAACGATCGGCCTCGCAAGAGTGGGATCCCGAGCGGCGCTCAACTTCTCGTTCGCCTATTTGCGCCGTGCTTGGCGATCTGGCGAGGACATCGATTTTTGTAGCGAACTTTTGACGGAATCCTTGGAAGCACTTCAGTCCTTGCCAGAAGCCACCTTATTCGATGAAAATAACGTCTCCCAAGTATGGCTGGAGGTTGTGGAAAGATCTGCCAAATTTTTGCGACAAGTCGTCACGGGGTATGAATTTCAAGGCTTAATATGAGTTTTCGACACTTACGTAACTTGTATGTCATCGATATTTGTCTTTTATTTTTATTATTTCAATAATTAAATGATATCGAGAAATCCTTACAGTGGTATATAAATACTAAAAAATAATGAAAACACCAAAAGTATTACAAAAAAAATCGTAAACTCAGTGACTAGTTAATCACAAAAATCGAATCTCATCACATTCAGTACGAGAAGAAAAATGTGCGACTGTCGACTCCAAAATTTGTGTAACTAAATTATCATTTAGTTACACAAATTAATTTATTATAACTCGTTATTATTATAATCCTGAAATTAAAAAAATTGAAAAATCGTACTTCCATAACCACATCTTCAAAAATGAAAAATCATCTAATCTTGAAGGAAATATATTAAATTGTTTTAATCCAAAGATTGTTAGAAAAAACTATAATTTCGTAAAATATTAAAAATCTAAGAAATCTTGAACTCTGAAGCATGCGATTCTAGAAATTTAGACAGAAATTCATAAAAATTCCAAAAATGATTTTAAATCATGAAAAAATTGAAAAAATGTAAAAGCATTAGAATTTAATGAAAGAACTATTTTACCAAATATCTGAGGAAATGCGAACGATCTATGAAATTTGGAATCCTAGACCATCGAGTTCTAAAAAAACGTATATAAAAATGTAGAGAAATAGTAGAAGTCTATAAGGATACTATAAAACCCTAAAAAATCTTCCAAACATCTTCAAAAGTATGAGAATTTAAAAAATCTATGTACATATCATTTTTCTAGACATATATAAAAACACTGGAAACCTATTGAAATTAGAATTCAAGAGCATCGAATTCTAGAAATCTATACAACAATTTCCAAATAAATTACAAATCTTAAAACATACTAGAAACTCAAAATCGTTGTAAATTTCAATACTTTAGCATCGAATTCTAGAAATGTGTAAAATGAATTATAGAAATACGAGAAATTCATAAAAATACTACAATATTGTATGAATAACATAAAATACGGAAATTTTTGAAATTCCTGAAATATTTAAAAAAGACAATATTACTCTAATGAGATTTTATGATTTTTAATCTTTGACGATCTGGTTCAGGTATTATGATTTTGAAATTTTACGAATTTCAGAGTATCAAGGTTATATAAATTTCGGAGGCCAGGGTAGAACATTTTTCATATACTTAATTTACGTATTCAATATAATGCAACTTTTTTTGCGATTTTCAAGTCACTTATAATATAGTTTTGACTTTTCTAATAGTTTTAGTATTTTTCATATTTCCTCATTATTTTTACAATGTAAAGGGTTTTCTGATTATATAAATTCATAAAAAGCTTTCTGAAATTTGATAATCTAGAAATCAAAGTATTATATAATTTTTTTAATATTTTTTATAGATTTTCACGAAAATAATATCGAGACAGATTTTTTTAAAAAAACCCTCCCCAAAATGTATTCTGTAGACGCCCCTGAAAAGTATTATTACCAGTTTTAAAATAATGTATTTCTGCAGAAAAAAGAGTAAACAATCAAGTCTCATAAAAAAATCTCAAAAACAGAATATTTTCTTCCTTCCCCACTGTTATGACCAGAGCAGAAAAAATTATTTACGGAAAACTACTGAATAGAGATGGGCGATACTAGTATCGATATCCAAAGTATCGATATTGTGGTTCGTAGTATCGAGTACTTTTCGCCGATACTCAGCAGTCCGATATAGAGATCCTCAAAATAAAGAGATTGGCCACTGTGTTTACAAACTCTGATTGGTTCGGACTGAAATATGGCCGCCCCAATGTTTTTGACATTGGCGCGATACCTAACCTAACATGACAGCAACTTGGGTTGATTGTGTTAGTAGTTCACGCAAATGCACGTACACACTGTACACACTCTTACAGTCCGCCATTTTTCAGTTCGTGGCCAGTCTCTCTATTTTGAGGGTCTCTAGTCCGATATGTATCGGGTATCGATACCTCTCATCCGATACTACTCATACTCAACCAAATAACGAAGTATCAAAATTGGGACGCACTCATTTTTCCGAAATCCCAAAATGCCGAACAACCCACTTTGCTGAATGCGAATATGCCGAACTGGTTATTTTCTGATTGATAATTTATTCGAAAGTAAATTGAATCAATTCGCGATTTGTTCGATCGTTTGATACACCGAAATGATATTGCCCCGATTACTGAAAATTTCGA
>JAPYZL010048321.1:0-26393 GCA_030522825.1 Platygaster orseoliae
TCCTTTTTGAAAACACGTTGTACGGTGAACACGATAACTCGGCGTAGAATTATCGGAAATCAAAAAAGTTGGTCAATTCACTCAAAAAGAGTTAATTCTCCCCCCTCGGTCGTTAGAAAGTTATTATTTTCGTTTTTCAACAATTCGTGGTCTATTGAAGCAAAAAACGCGATTTTGCGCTGAATTTTCCGCCATTTTTTAAGTAAAAAACGACATAAATATAAAAATATGAAAAAATCAAAAATGTAAAGGAGAGGCATTTTATACCAAGAAAGTATGTTCCGAGTTTGAAAAGAATCGGTCGAGTAGATTTTGCAGAATCGTGTTCACAGACTCAAAAAATTGGTTTTCAGAAAAACGCGTTAATAGTTTGTTTATTTCTCAATGGATTTGAAATTGTGACACAACATTTTCGAAACGATAAACTTCAAGAAAACGTAAAAAAAGAAAATCGATTTTCTGAATCTGCTTATCCCTTACCCCCCCCCCCGCCTTAAGAAACCACGAAAAAATCTATATGTTGAAAATAGTTATATTAATTGCTTCAAGTTTTTTAATTATTATCATTATGTTTGAAAATTATTAATCTTAAAAAAATTATAATCCGAAAATTTATTTCAAAACATTTTTTTTTGACATAGACAATAATAAGTAATTAAATTTTTTTATTTAAAGAAAAAAATAAAATAAGAAGAAATATATAAAAAATTACATGGGAATTCAAAATGTTATAATTTTTCCGCTTTTATTATATAAATATCAAAATACGTAACATTCCAAAGCATATTTAACGACTTGTAAAAAATTCTGCAAATTCTACAATATCGTATACCTTTAAATTTTCTTATTTGTGAATTCAACTTCGAGTGTCACAATGAAAACATCCTGATTCTGATTAAGTGAACTTTCGGCTTCTCGAAAATTCTGAGTCATTCGGGAAACGATTCGTAGAACTGTGACTGTACGTGATATTTTTCAAATTTGATGAAGTACACAAGCTTGGTACGAAAATAGCGACTCGATTACGAGACAAAAATATAGTTGCGCAATAACCTGTCTTAATACACTCCTTCTTGAAACATATGTCTTCTGGTTTGGTGTTTGGCGCATTGAAGATCCCAAGGATACCTCTGTTGGACTCCAACGCCTCGGGAGATTTCGGCAGGGCGTTTCCTATTGACGTAAACAACATTTACACTCAGTTCTCACTTCATTATTTCAATTATAAACCGACCCAATTAACTTAGTTACAGTTTTTACAAATTTTTTCGAATTTTACAAGAAGATCTATTTATTTCTATTCGAAAATTTAAAAAATTAAATAACTTAAAATGGGCATCAAGAATAAATATGAAGATGATGGGTAATAATTTTTGAAAGTGTTTTAGAGTAATGATGAAAAATTACCCAAAATGCAAGGAGAAAAGTTTTTGGTTCTAACAACCAAAACTCAAGGTATGATAACTAAATTGAGCTATAGTTGCTATAACAGAAGCTTTAGTTGTCATAACCAAAGTTTTGTTTGTAGGACCCAAAACTTTGGTTGGTCCATATTTTACTAAATCAATGGTTGCTGTAACCAAATCATTTATCTCCGCGTGTAATGAAAATTTGAAAGAAAATAACGATTTCGTCCACAAAAACGAAGTTCCTATGCAAAAATAAAAAAAATAAACATGTCCCGCTATCGGAATGCCCTGGAACACTCGTGATTCGATAATTTCGCGATCGGGCAAGAGCCCGGTGGCCCAGTTGCAGCTTTCTTGTTCCTGAATTTGCGCAGGGCGGCACTCATGAATGTTTATCGCGTCCGAGATAGGACCGGTTTCATTTCTGTGGCATGCCGCTGCTTAGCGGTACATTCTAATTACCGAAAAACTTTTTGCAATGCAATAAATTCTGTACCCAAACTTCCGACAACAATCTGCGATCTCTCAAGAGTAAGAATTATTCGAAATCATTGAACTTAAATCACTTTAAATCAATTTTAGTTTGAATTTTTATTTTGAACAAACAAATTTTGTTTGTTTGTTTGTTTGCTTTTCCAAACAAAAATATTTTACAGTCCAAAAAAATTTGTTTTTCTGAATTAACTTTTTTTTTTTTCAGTGGACAATATATGTTATAGACTTGTATTGTGTTTTTTTTCCAGAATCCAGGAAAAAGGCTCACCTCTTGAGGTGTCACACACGTAATGGGATGCCACTACTGCGAGGCCTATTGCTAAGGCCACTGACGAAAGGACCCCGAATACTGCGATTACCGTTAATCCTCGTTCCAAAGCCGATCTCCGCTTCCACCAGGTAGGGTTCCTGGAAAAAATTTTACATCTTAAAATTCCCTTTTCTGAGTTTTCAAATAAAGAATGATTTTTCTATGGTAAAAATAATCTTTATGTGGCGTTTTTGGAGTTTCTGAAATTCACTATGAACGAATATATTTACGCAAACTGTTTGCACGTAGTTTACACGATGTTTACAGACAAGTTATGTAAAAGGACAAAAAACGTTGGATTGCAAAAATTAGTTGCCGTACAATAAATTATCAAACACGCAACATTTCCATAGTAAATTAAGCCTTTCAAATGCTCAGCCCACGCAAAATCAAACTGCGTCTACATTTTAAATCCATGTATCGTTTTACAATAATAATTCTCGAACACCGCAAAAGTCTTATGCGTTCAAGTCTCGTGAATGAGGAAGAAAAATGTTAACCATGTGTTATGAAATACCCAATGCGAGCGCATAACGCAAATATGAATAATTACGGGATTAGGTCTAAGCGACTAGCAAATTTGAAATCGGGAAAAAATGAAGATTTGAAGAATATTGAAATTTTGAGTTATCTTTCAGAATCGAAATTACATGCTATCTTTCGAAAGCTTTTGTTTTTGAACTTAATTTTTATTTTACATTGTGAAATTTCTCAATATATGTATACAGTGTGTCCCGGAATCAACGTGCAATATTTTGACCAGTTTTTTTCCGGATTTTTCTGAGACGAAAAGTTCTCTTGCACTTTTCTCAAAACTCAAAATTGGCCGAGATATTCGAGTTTGAAATATGAGAAATCTGATTGGTTGAAACTTCTAACTCAAATATCGTCCTTGATTTTGAGTTGTATGAAAAGTGGCAAAGGACTTTTCGACTCAGAATAATATGGAGAAAATTTCGGCAAATTTTGGTCCGTGGTGTTTACCCCCACTCCTCGGAAAAGCGCGTTGACCAATTTAGAGTTTTGTGAAAAGTGGAAAAGGATTTTTCGTCTTAGAAAAATCTGAAAAAAATTGGTTAAAATATTGCACATTGATTCTGGGACACCCTGTACAGATTTTTATGTCCATCTAATTTAATGTCCAAATTTTCTTATTATTTCAGTCTAACTCTAATCTTTGAATGGTTTGTATTGTGTTCAAAATTTTACAATTTTCAAAAAATGGAAAAACTGTGAATATTTTTAAAATAGTCGATAATTTTATAAGAAATTCGAAGAATTACAGAGATTGTTCATAAGTTTTGTATATTGTGATGATTGGATCATATTTTATGGAAAAGTGTTTTTTTTTATTTTATGAACAAATTTAAAAACTTGAAAGTACTGAAAATTAAGAAAAATTATTATACACAAATTTTCATGAACTTTTTTCAATTATTATTGTTGAAATATAAAGAAAATGAAAAAGGATTGGAATAATTTTACAGATTGTCGTAAATTTTATAAAAATCGTATAATTTGTTGAATTTCAGATAATGTTGATATATTTTGTATATTGTGCAAAATTTGTAAATTCCGAGAATTTACAGAAACCGTGTAATATACTACATTTTAAAATATCAAAAAATGTTACATCATACATATGCAATCAAAAATTTTTGAAATTTTAAATTTAATCTAGATTGTTGTATAACTTTGAGAAATGTAAGGTATTTGTTAAAAATTTTAATGGTTCGATTAAACTAGGATTGAATAATTAATTGATTTTTGTGTATTTAATTTTTATATTATTATAAAGTTTTTTTTAATCAAAAATTGATCCTCGCACAAAGATGTTATATATCATTGTAAAAATATAATTAAAATTTGGAGTTTCAGAAAATTTTCTAAAACCACAATTTGTAAGTTTTTTTTCCTTCTTTTCACTTTTTTTACATCAATTAAAAAAATTTCACTAAAATTTCACATTTTACATGTTTTTTTTTTTATTTCTCGCTTATACTATTATAAATATACTATTTATAAACATATCTCCAACTTGTTATATGTAAACAATATATCCGAAAATTAGTAGAATTTGGGTTTATATTATTTTTTAGACATCATTTAATTTACTGGACATAACGTACTATCAGAAACTATATTTTGGACCTAATGTTTTGGACATTACCGTATCTAATCGAATGAAATAAATATTTTTTTTTTATAATAATCCCCTTTAAACATACTTTTTGCATGCTGAATTTCTCATGCAATGAAATCTTATCTCTGAAAGTTGTAAACGTTTCGTCTACCACAATTCGAAATTTGTTGAACACGACTCCAATGCTATCAGTATGATTTTTTTTCTCGAAATATTAAAGAAAATGAAAGTCCTACAGCACTTTACAAACAGGTTTTTACTCTTAGTTTCTCCATTGAGGCATTGGAAAATCTTTGAAAATACGAGCATTTCTTAACAAAGAATGGTGTAGCAAAGAAAATTTCCCAAGGAAAAACTGTACGATTGTTCTCGTCATGTATTTCTTTAAAAGGGGCTCATGTAAAATCTTTTTGTTTGATTTGTATAGATATTTTTCAAAGCTCTGAAACGTGATATTTTTCAAGAATTTAAGAAAATCGTCGAGTAAACAACATAATTCTATGGTGAAAAATATAAATAATAATTTTAAAAACATATAAGTAACTAAAATAACATATGCAACACATCGAAGAAATTGAGGTAGAAAAATTTTGAAAGATCTTGTACATTCCAAATTTCCGAAATTTAAGTTTTTCAATCTATAATTTTCAAATGTGCCCTTCCCCCTCCATCCCCAAATGAAAAGTTCTTGTAAATATTCGTGATAATTTTTTTATTCGTTATCATATTTTAATAGATCTCTGTTTTCTCTTAACATGCCGCTGCAATTACTGAATTATTTTATGACTTTCGACGCCTGTGATTTAAAAAAGTGAAATAATTCGTTCTTGCACTTGTACGAGTTGAAAAACTTTAATTGCGCGCATTAACATGTCATATAGTCGGCTGATTTCACATTTCTCGATCAAGGACATGTCAGTGACATACTTGAACAACATATTTTTGCTGTTATTGTGATGTTTTCACTTTTCTCCATAAAAAAAGTGAAAAAATTATTAATTATAAAAAAAAAAAAATTGCTGCAATGGAAAACCAAAAAATTGGTTTTCCAGTGTGCACTTTCCATCACATGCCACCGTGGAAATTCGGAAAATTTTCACGGAGAGTTTTTCCTCGATGTAACAAAAGATGTACAAAAAAGTTGAGAATCTAAAGGCTACAAGAGATCATCGAATCGAGGTTAGAAATCCACGCGTGTTCCACATCACGAGAGAATAGATTCTGAATAACAAATGCACGTGCCACTTCGAAAACGTCGAAGGATTATAAATGATTGTATCTTTTTTTGTCGCATTCAGAATGAAACAATGAGTCAATTTCAGCTTTCACAATTTATTTCTCACTTCGAAATGTCGGGATTCCACAACGATGGGAGTATAAAGTGCAAAGGAAACGCGGATATTCCGAAAATTGTTTTTCAAAATCGTTTTTTTTTAATTTACTTAATCTCGTTGGTTCGACGTACAGAAAGAAAATTTCTTGAAGTTCATATTCTTTTCGCCCGTAAAACAATCGTTCATAAATCTTGCGGAAAATTGACGATAAATCAAACGGTTCTGAGCGGACAATTGACGCCGCTTTTTGCGATCTCTTATCACAAGTAATCGCGTTTCATCGCACGTGGGATATTTTTAATTGGGTCGATACTTTTACAGTTCGTGAATGAAAAATTAGGAAAAAACCAGTTATTTCAAGTATTATTTAGGATGATTGATGAAAATTTAGGTTTTATTAACTTACAAAACAAAACTTTTAAAAACTTCCAAAAATTTTGGACTGAAGCAACCATTCTTGCAACAAAAACTGTAGTTGAAATAAACAAAACTTTAGTTTGTTTATATTTCACTGAATGATTTGGTTGCTGGAATCATGCATTTTTTCGAATTATCTATTTTTTTTTTTACTATTTTAATTCACAATGAATGAATATTTTCTATTATTTCTGGTTCAGGATTTTAAAACTAAAATTGGCTCAAACTATGAGCATTATTCAACTATTTTACATGTTGAAATGTTGTTTCACATTCTTACTCATTAAAATTTTTTCTCATTTTTGTGACTTACATATCCGAGTTACAGGATTTTCAGATGTAAGCAATTTCATTTCTTTCAACTTCAGTTGAATTTTTCGAATTAGGTACAAAATTGCTGGACTTGAATAATTTTGAGCTATGAATAGTAAAAATTTTCCAAACTTTACATGATTTTCAAGTTGATTTTGCATATTTTTGAATTTTGTTATCCGAAATCACGAGATCCTAAATTCATGATTTTTTTGCATAAATTACATCAATTTAAAGTTTTAGGTATGATAACTAAAGTTTTGGTTATGGGAACTGAATTTCCCATTATAACGACCGATATAAATTTTTTAATGAAAAAAGTACTATAAATAAACAAAACTTCGGTTACTCTACATTTTACTAAATAATTTTGTTGCTGAAATCAAACATTTCTTTCAGTGTTGTAGTATTTATTATTATTTCGGGTTCGGGATCTAAAACAAAAATTGACTAAAACTGTATGATCTCAAAAATACCCAATTTAATGAATCAACTGTTTTATATTTTTGAATCTATATTTCACATTCTTTCCCATTAAAATTTTTTACTTATTCGAATTACTGGATTTTCAGATGTAAGTAATTTCGTACTTTTCAGCTTCAGTTGAATTTTCCGAATTAGGCATGAAAATTGTTGGATTTTTATGAAATTTAATGTTGACTTTAATCATTTTGAACTATGAAAAGTTCAGTTTTTTAAACTCTACACGGTTTTACAGTTGATTTTGCATGTTTTTGAATTTTTTAATCTGAAATCACGAGATCCCAATTTCATGATTTTTTTGCTTTAATTGTTTATATAGCATAAATTACAGCAATTGAAAGTTTTAGATATGAAAACCGAATTTTCTATTATAACGACCAATATAAAATTTTTTCATGAAAACAGTAGTAAAAATAAACAAAACTTTGGTTGGTCTATATTTTACTAAATTATTTGGTTGCTGGAATCAAACATTTCTTTCCGTGTTATATTATTTATTATTATTTCGAGATTTTTAAACAAAAAAATTGACTAAAGCTCTAAGATCTCGAAAATATCCTATTTCATGAATCAACTATTTTATATTTTGAAATGTACATTTCACATTCTTTCTCATTCTAGTTTAAGCAAATCCGTTTTTTTAAACTTCATTTAATTATTCGAATTACATGACAAAATATTTGGATTCTTCTGAATTTCAATGTGGTCTTTAATAATAAACTATTTAGAATGCAAGAAGTTCAAATTCGTTGAAATCAATCTTGGAATATTTCTATTTCTCAAACTTTCAAACACGATTTTCAAGAGATCCTAAATTCATGAATAATTCGTTTTCATTATGTATACAGCAAAACAATTATTTATAAGTTCATCAAATTTGAGAAAATTATAATTTCTTATTATGTAAGAAATTTTCTGGGCTTTCACAACAATTCAGGTCTTTTCCAGATTTTACAGGTCTGATAAAGACCCTGGATGTTTAATCTTTGTCTTTTTTCCTGATTTCTCATTGTTAATAAATTTGTCGAGCCAACCAGGAAGAGACTTGTGAACTGCATTATAAACAGAGGACAGCCATTCGGTCACCTTGCAAATTGCAATTCCGGTTTCGCGCAATCATGTCATTTTAAAATTCATGTCTTTTTACTCTGTTCTTTGTGCTTAATTTCACATGAAAACTTCTATAATATAATGCTTTTAAAAAAATTTTTAATTTAAACAAGTTCTAAATATAAGGAAAAATCACTTGAACAATGCGATTTTTCATAATTCTGGAAAACTGCAAATTGTCTTTTATCACTTTTTCGAGTATATCCAGATTATTTTTCCATCCATACAATTATTTTCTCGGATTATCTTTCAACTTTGTATCGTCAAACTAAGACGCCAAGAAAGTATTTTAACAATAATCAGCCAGACGAGAAATGTGTCACGTTGAGGTATTTTTCCAGCGGAGAAAACGCATGCATTATGAGGTAATTGCTGTAATGAGTCTGCGAAAGATCTGCAAATGATGCATTGTTTGCACGGCAAAAAACTTTGCGGCGCATTGAAACGCGAATATTATGAAAATTTTTGATATCAATGACACAATACCGGATCCTATTGATTAAACACTATTCATCAAATATGACTTGCTTCCTTTTCGTAAAAAAAAAGTTTGTTTACATTATTTGCGGTTGATGCGGTGATTGCGATCCCAAATTTTGCATAAATTATGATTTATTTAAACCAAGGTCGGCCTGAAATGCAGTCAGAAAATCAAAAATGTAATATCATTTTTTTATTCGATGTTTTAATTCTTCGACTAAAAAACTATGGATTTGACTCAAAATCATAAATATTTAGTCTTAGAAAATAAATACATAAAATTCATAAGTAAAAGCATGTGTGATTAGTTAATAGTATGAATGATGAATAGTGACATTCAAAATTGTAAGTCATCAGTATTATTATGTAAATTATAATAAAATATTTCATTTTATACGTATGTGATCCATAATTGAAAGTTCATGAATAATTTTCGTAAGAAGACGTGAGTTTTTCGGAAATAGGAATTTTTTTTATTTAATTTATAAATACAGATCGTCGCAAAAGATAAATTAAATTATGATTGGCATTTTGACATAATGAAAAAAGCGGCAAGAATAATGACACTGCAATTCCTGGAAACGAGAAGTTATCATCAAAACTGCCCACACACTGAGTGAACTTGAAACAACTTGGTAATAAAAAAGGTGCTCTAGTTGAAAATAAGGAAGTATAATTTTAAGCAAGAAATTTAATTGTATAACTACAAAATAAGAAACATAAATTTGTTATCATCTGAATGAATTTGCATTGTTTACAGAGTATTTAAATTTTTGAAACATTATGCAATAATACAATAATCTTTCTAAATTTTTTGATGCAGAAAATTCCTGAATTAACTGTATAAATGGTATCGTGATTGTACAAATAATAAAAAATTAACGTCAATCAATTTTAACCATATCATTTGAATAATTTGTAAAAATTTCGACATATCATGCAAAATTTGATATGATTTTTGTTAGTCTGATAAATTTTCACGAATTTACTAACAATATTTCGAAAGTAAAGGTATAAATCAGTAATAATTAAATAAAAAGATTTTTATTAATTTTTATTGAATTTGTGATTGCAAAAATCTTGAAAAATTAAGACAATTTTCGTTGATTCGATGAAATTTCATCAATCATCATCATTTTCAAAAATTCTAAAATCAATACTTCGAAAACAGTCGTAGTAGCCTTGAAGAATTCAGGATTCAACTGATATTTTAGTGACATTTTTCATGCAAGCATACCAATTTTATAAAAAATATCTAGAGAAATTCTCTAACTAATCTGTTTCAGGTTTTTTTATTTATTTTTCATGGTATTATTATTGCACAAACAATGAAAAATTCGCGTCGATTGAGAATCATTTCCCGTGAATAATTAACAGATTTTTTGCGATTTGTTCAAGTCGGTGCAAGGCTTGATATCGTGAAATCAAGGTTTTTATACTTGAAAATCGTGATTTAAATGAGAATGCTTCAGATTGATCAGCTTTCACGTGATCGATCAACTGTAAAATCGTTTGCAGTAAAAAGGCGCAAAAATAAGCATGATAAGTATGGCGAATATTTGTGATATTAATATTTTCCACATCAGCTGAGTAAATAAAAAAAATACTAAAAAGTTTTGTAAGAGTTAATGAAAAGTTGAACGAGATACTACGTTTTCCAAATTTTTTTTTTAATTTCGTTATTTTAAATATTAAGTACAAACGCAAAAAATATTCAGAGTAGTTTTCGAAAAAATATCTTTATTGTTATCGTAATTTTAAAATTAATATTTAATTGCTTGTAAAAAGTCAAGCTCAATATTATTTATTACATTCGTTATTTAAATGAAAAAAAAGGTTTTATGTAATCAAACCATGTTTCTAGAAATTTTTTCACTTTATAAACAATTTTGTTATTTTTACATAAAATAGAAAATTATTATCCTTACAACGAAGTTTTTTAGAAAAATTGTTGGAAGGTGCAATTTTCAAAAAAATATGTGTATACATCAAAAATTTTTCATTGCTTTAAACACTCATATTTCAGCTTAAAACAATAACCTGCCACAGACAAATTGTTATCTAGGCAAAGTTTTCTAAGTATGTCATAAATTTAAAAACCAATAACTTTAAGTAAAGTATTAGAGCGTTATTGGAGATTTGCAGGCCAGATTTTACACTTCAAAATTTTATTATCGAAATCTTGAATTCATAGACAACATTAAAATGAAAAAATTTTCAAACTCGGAAGTTCAGAGATTTCTGATTTTGAAATCGATCGCCTCTTATTTTACAACTATTCAAATTAGGAAAGAAAGTCAATGTTGAAAAATATGAAACCGTAAATGTCAGGAAATAACAGGATTCTGGAATTCATTAACTGAAAACAGAAGTTTTACCAGGAAGTACGAAAATAACAAAAATTTGAAACTTAATGTCCTGTTGGATTTACTCATTTTAAAGATGTAAAAAGGAAAGTGGGAGATTGTGGCTTTGATTAATTCAATATCAAGATTGTATTCTTCAAACCATTAATTTTTTTATTCTCAGGTTTCAAGAATAAATATGTTAAATAAAAAAAAAATTTTCAAGAATTTTTAAATACAGTAATAAGATCCAAACATAACTCCAAAAAGTAATAATGTAGAACCGCAAAAAAACACTTTAAACATAATAAAAAATCCTCACATACTATAAAAAAATATTCCATCATTTCAAACTTAATGTTTTGCACATTATCAAAGATAAAAAAAACTTTCAACAATTTTTTAAAGGTTTCAGTCAATGTTCCAGTGTAAGTTAAAGTTTAAAAACTTCATCTCCGCGTATTTTCGCGGTGAAGTATCGGAAATAATTGACTTCAATTTTCCACCGTGAAATAATTGAATTCGTTAATGTGATGATACGATCGAGATTGAAATTTACCGTGCGTGAACTTCATCTTCCACATTTCGTTACGCTGGGAATTTTTTCATAGATCGCCATTTTCTCTTTTACTCGCCACTGTGATTACTGAATTATTTAACAACTTTCAACGCCAACTTTAAGGAGAGTGAAAACAGTTTTCCTATCCTAATGAAATGTATTCATTGAAATTTATGACTAATAACATTATAAGTAAGTACGCAAAAATAAGTGAGAATTGTGTTAGCACGTTTTCTAAGTTTATCGTGAGTGCTTAATTTAACTATTCGGTATAAAAAAAAATTAATAAGTTTTTTCGATGTCGATAGATTTTTACAAAAATAACCGTTTTGTATTTCAAAAGCGTTGTCTCGTTTATTCGAGCTACAAGATGAAATCTTTATTTGTCAGGCGTTTCTTATTCTGTAATGACATCCTTGAATAAAAAAGCAATGAAACAAAACCACGTAAAATTAAATTTCAACATGCAGTATTTTATACAGCGAGACTGCGTAACATCAATGCCTGGAAGAACTACTCACGTTTTGTGTCATCAGCAATTCTACTTCAAGCATTGAAATCGCGTGTTACTTCATTCAATTTATTCATAAAATGAGTCGCTTCAAGATAATAATTTCGGTATACATAAAATTTGTGTTTACTTGGTAAACAATTATCTTTACGTGAAGTCGAAAATTTTTCAAAATCGAATAATATTTTGAGGATTCAAACATAATAATAAATTCATCGATTTTCAAAAAAACCTTTTTCTGTTTGAATAAAAAAAAGTTTTATAATTCTGAGCAACTGTTTGTTGATAACGTGAATAAATAATGGTAGTTTTGAACAATCTGAAGTAAGATAGCTAGTAACTAAAGGTCAAGTCTGGAGCAAGCATGTTGAACTTTCCGCTGGTAATTGGTAGATAACTACCATGAAATTAGTCTCAATAGGAAACCAATAAACTTCTGTTTCTTAGGTAGATTCAAAATGTCTGAATGTGTTTGCCACTTCAATGATTTCGATGAGCAAAATTTAGTAATTTCACTGTTATACACTGAGACAAAAATATTGTGATTATTGTAATACTGTACGGAGAGAAATTTTTGGTTACAGCAACCATTCATTTAGTAAAATATGAGCCCACGAAAGTTTTGGGTAGTACAGCCAAAACTTTAGGTATGATAACCAAATAATTTGTTATTGCAACCTCAATATTAGGCATAAAAATTGAGCATTAGTTGCTATAACACAAGTTTTGGTTGTCATATTTTACTAAATCAATGGTTACTGTAACCAAACTATTTTTCTCCGTGTGTGTTATACTGTAAAATCCATCTAAAAATATTGTACTTTTCGCTAGATATTTATTGCAGTTATTTTCATATTGTTTAGTAAATATTGTCAAGTAATATTACAGTAGCACATTATTTTATTGTGAAAATTCCTATATACATGGCATTTTCTACTGTACATTTTGTAATTATAATATTTTATTTAATATTTTGCTATACACGCATATTCAATCCTGTGACTAGTATAGTAAAAATTACAATTCAGTTGATTTCATATTTTCCGAAATAGTCTAGTAAAAGCTGGCATACAAGAGAACAATTTTTACTATATAACTTTGTAATAAGTAAATTAAAAGTCACGAAATTTGCAGTAATACTGTAAAAACCGCAATATCATTGTGAAACTTATAATATTCTTATATAAAAAAACCCACAAATACATGTAAAACAAAATTAACTTAATGAACGTCTGTTTCATATTCTTAATCGTTTCGATTATTCGCAATGACTTTTCAACAAATTTTGTTGCATCAACCGAAATCATCGAAGAGTGAAAAATCACTTCAATTTACAGAAAAATTTCCAAAGAAACTTTTTTGACTTTGTATTCGGAAATTTTTCGGAAATTTTTTGAAAACCTCGTTTATGTTTCTTTATCGCGTCTTTCTAAGTTTTTCTAATCAACCATACAACAATTTTTGGCAAATTCTTTCGCATTTGAAATAAGTAAAAGTTTTTTACTTCTTTCTATCTATTTGTTAATTATGTAAATAAAAGGGAATTAGTACTAAAAGTTCAAGTCTGAAGCAAGCATGTTGAACTTTCCACTAGTAATTGGTATATAAGTAACTATTACACTGAAAGAAAAATCTAGTATTTTTTACTAAATAATATAGTAATGTAATGTAAATTAATTTTAATACATGTAAATACATGTAAAGTAATTTCCTATATCTTGTATATTAATAACTGTTATTAACTGAATTAAAAAATATAATATTTGACGTTTTACTCTAATATATAAAAAATCAAAATAATATTGTAGATTTTCCCATATTTATAGTAAAAATTACTAGGTTTTTGAAATTAGGTCTAAAATAAAACTCAAAAACTACTCTTACTCAAGTAAATTCAAAATAACTAAATGGTCCATCATTTTCCTTATTCTGATGAGTACAATAAAATAAAAAAACTTTACCTTACACATTTTCCAAAATATATTTCAAAAAACCACAAACACAACCAAAATCAAACTTACTTAATGACAGTCTGCTTCATGTTGTTAGTCATTTCGATGACTTCCCTCGAGAAATGAAAATGCAAAAATTCTTTTCACTGTATCACACAACACGATCACATGAACACATTTTCTTCCTCGACAAAGACTGAATCGTCAGTATATGATGGGAGAAATGCTAGATGAAATGAATGATCGAGGAAAAAAGGACGGGGAAAATGAAAAACGATCGATTGGAGATGTCGAAAGTTGGGCCAGATTTGAATGAACCGGTCCAGGTGTTGTTCTGCTGAGGAACTGAAGGTTTCGCGCTCGCGCTCCAGTCATATAAACTTCCTCTCCCTCCAACGAGCGCTTTCTCTCTTTTGCTCCCGTGCTAGGATTTATGGGCCCAAGGTACGGTTAGGTCGGCTTTGGTTGGGTTAGGTCATCAAGTCTTATACCCGCGAAATCATCGCAGTTTCCATGCCGGCGAAATTGATTTTCAATTGGATTATCGTGTTACCGGCCCGCATATCGAGTCACGGTTTCATCTGTGTTCAAACCTCAACACAATCATTTATGATAATCATTAACGAGGTAACGGAAAATATTTCTTCAACAACCTGGGAAAACATATGTAGTGCACGTTTATTATATACATTACGCCGAGTTTTTAAAACAATTCATATTTTTTCATCTCACACGGAGAGAAAAATTGCAGCATATTGTACATTGATTCCGAAAATTTTTACTTTGAAAAAAAGTAAACTGCTTTTATTCGTCCAAAAAAGTATTATTTGCTCTAACGATTTGAAAAATTTTAACCGTCAGAAAAAGAATATTTGAAATATATAATGTTAAAAAATTCTATTACACATGTAAAACTTACTTGACGCATAAAATATTCTACCATGGATTTCAAAGTTGTTAATTTTACCGTGCAGTAAAAAAAAAAATTACACGCACACTCAAAGTGATTTCATGAATGTATCTTATCAAATTTATCAAAAACCGTTCTTTAAATAACCTGGTTTTTTTAAATTCTTTTCAAATTTTCAGTTTAAGAAAACTTTTTATTAACCTCTTTTAATACTAATGTTTTCTTGAAATCGCTGCCTTCATAAAGTTTTTGTAAAGCCACTTCTAATTATTGATGAATTATTGAAGAAATCTTAATTAAATATTTTTATCCAATTGAATATTATCATTTTATTTAATTCTTCATAATTTTGATTTAATAATTGAATTAATTAATTATAATTATTGTAATATTTATTAATTATTGGTGAATTGTTAATTTCATTAATGTATCTTATACAAATTTCTCAACAACCGTTTTTTAGATAAAAAGTTTTTTGAAAATTATTATAAAGTTTTCAGCTTCAAAAATTTTTTTCAAACTGTTTTTTATTAAAACGTTTTCCTAAAATCGATGACTTTATAGAGTTTTCGTAATGTCGCTTCTATAATCATTGATAAATTATTAAAAAAATATCAATTAAATATTCTTAATGTATGAAATATTATTATTTCATTAAATTTTTTTAAGTGTCAATTAATTTAATAAATTAGTTGAATATAAATTTTGACATAATAATTATTGAATTATTGATTTCATGAATGTATCTTATACAAATGTCATAAAAACTGTTTTTTAGATAAAAAGGTTGTTTAAAATTCTTATAAAATTCGCAGCTTCAAAACATTTTTTGTTAACCGTTTATCGCAGAAAGTCACCGTTTATCAACAATAATTTTTATTTTGTCAAATGAGAAAAAAACAAGTGGCAATGTGAAAAAATCCTTTAAAAATAAATGATTTTCCTCCGCATGGATAAAATATTACAGAGGGTGCCTACCGCGTAAAAATTACTTTATCCCAAAGTAAATTTACACTCGCACACAATAGTTTTTAGTTGAACCGCAGCATTTTTCCCATGCATAACAATTGCTTCAAAATCAAGAGATTTTACTTTTTCGCAAAGTAAACCTTATATATATATATTGAAATGTAAATAATAGAATCATACAGTAAAAATTAGTTTTTTTCGCAGATAACAGCGATTTACTTTGGAAAAAGTAAAATTTCCATCAAGTTTTCTCTCTGTGCATTTGTTTATATGTGCCTGAAGTTCCAAACGTTTATGAAATAAATGAAAAATATTTATTTTCAATTTCCACCCGTGATTAAAATTAAAAATAATGAGAAACCAGTTCTAGAGCATGCAGTTCTATAAATCTATATAAAAATCCACAAGAATACTCAAAACTCACGAAAATACTAGTAAATATTAAAAAATCTTATAAGTCTAACAAACACAGTTAATCTATGTAGATAAAGTTTTTTCAAAAATAAATGGAAATTCTTAAAATCTATATACATTTGAGTTCTAGAGCTTGAAACTCTACGAATCGTTGAATAATTCAGAATATTACTAGACCTTTATGAAAATACTAAAAAATCCCCAAAATTGTATAAATACTGAAAAACACTAAAAATACACCAAAAATCTGTTAAATACAAAAAAATCTATGTAGACATAATTCTCTCGAAAAAGTATAAAAACATTAAAAATCCGCAAAACTTTGAATACTAGAAATCTATATAGAAATGAATACAATAAGTAAATAATCCTTCAAATATAATAAAAAATGAAACCCTATCGGCCTGTGATTTACATTCACCAACGTTGGTGAACGTTGGTGAACGTTGACGAACGTAAATAAAGTTTTTCATCAATTCCCCGTCAAATAATTAAGCAGAAAACGATGCTATAGGTCATTTAGGATCGCTCTGCAACTTAATCGTACAAAAAGTATTAACAAATTTGAAAAAAATTAAAATCATACGACAATACGAAAAGTTAGTCCGTGTCAGTCGGTATTTTACCACTGCTTTTCGTATTGTCATATGATTTTAATTTCTTTCAAATTCGTTAATATTTTTTGTACGATGAAGTTGCAGAGCGATCCTAAATGACCTATAGCATCGTTTTCTGCTTCATTTTTTGACGGGGAATTGATGAAAAACTTTATTTACGTTCGTCAACGTTCACCAACGTTCACCAACGTTGGTGAACGTAAATCGCAGGCCGATAGGGAAAATAACTCTTCAAGAAATATCAGAATTGAGATATTGTAATTCCATAAGAAAGTGATAGATTTTAAAAAGTAAAAGCTTTCAAAGCGTCACACGTCGATTTTGAATTTCCTCTTGACATTAGCGTTTGCCCCCCCCCCCAAAAAAAAAAAAAAATTCTTTTCAACTTCCTTGTGAAAGATAAATTTCATTCCTGGAACCTTATATTTAAAAACCGTAATTCCATCGATTTCACTTCATCACGTTTCGGAGGTGCGATTTTTCTAAATCTAAAACTCAAATATATCACGAAAAAATTAAACTACTTTCATTAATTTCAGAATTGCACAGAGATTTTTATCTCTGCGAATTTTTGGTAGAAATTAATGAAAATATATTATAGAAATAATAATTTAAAAATATTAATATTAAAAATATTAATAAAAATTCATAAGAATGGTAAAAATAAAACAGATTCCAAAATTGACTATTATTATTGTTATTCCTCCAAAAGACTTAATTCTCTTTGAGTACAAAAATTCAATTTCAAATTCAATCGTTTTTCCATGTAATGTACAACTTTTTAACAAGTGCATTGTCAACCAAACATTATTCAAAACTGAATACTTACTTAATAAATCATTGTTCTGTATTCTAACTTAATATTTTTTCGCGAAAAGTGACGATATCTTCGAGGACGATTTGAAGTCCTTACGAAAAAAGTTTCAAAACTAAGAAACAGAATCTTCTCGAAACAGACGAAAAAGTCAAGAGATTTTTTGAGCATTTCCATCGTGAACGAAACGACATTCTTTCTATTATAGCCGTGTAAAGATAAAAAGTTGTAAACACTTGTGACACAGCTAACGAAACATTCCCCACTTTCGAAGCCATAGAAAAAAGATAGAATTATTCAAATCATTTGCGTCAGTGAATATTTTACCCACTGTATAATGTAGTTTTCAAACCAGATATCGTGTTTTTGAGATTTTGAGAATTTAGTTTTCAAGAGTTCATTAGTGCAAATAGTGTTTATACGTTTAATTTATAAAACAAATTAATATGCTAACTTATGAACAAGAAATTGTATTGACATGATCCAGGATAAACATTTCAAGGAATTATTGGGTGAGGATCGAGAGGACTTGAAATAAAAAATCGATGTTTAAGTCTTCAAACGCAACTTTATTTCGGTTCCTTTTTATTAGATCAGCGTAAAATTTGCAACAATATTAACATTTATATTAGGCAGGGGCGGCAGAAAAAGTGTAAATTTGATCTGGTAGATGATATATTCAAAAATACTTGCGAAAATGCATTAATTTAGTAAATGTAATTTTGTTGAATCACCAAAAATTTTTATAATTGACAGAAATTTCTAATATTCAAATTTTTGAAAATAATCAACCATCTCCGTACGGTAAAGTTTGTTAAGATTTTGAACAGTTTGTGTAGTTTTACAGAATTATCAAAATTTTCCACAATCCAAAAAATATATAAAAATTTTCTGCATTTGTACTAATTTTCGAATTTCAGTAAGTTATTACTGATTACGCAAAAGATATTTAAAGTTTTAAACATAATACAAGCTATTTTATAAAAATGTGTTCAAGTCATAAAGGTTTTTTGTAATTTTAGAATACTTTCCGACTTTTTGAGATGTATATAAAAAAATTGAAAAAAGTATATAAATGAACACAATTTACTAAATTACTAAAAATATTCTTAACAAGCACAAAATTTTTTTAAATTTAATGTAGAATTTTCGATGATATATCGAATTTTCTTGTCCTTTCCTTTTTCAAAATTTTCAAAATTCACAATATGGTACCAACTATTCAAAATTTGTCAATTCGATAAAAGTTTATTAAATCATTAAGTTTTGTCGTAGTTTTTTTATACTTTTCAAGTGTTCAAAAATATGATTAAAAAAATGAAATTATTATGATAATAAACACAATCCTTTAATTTTACCAGTATATAACATATACTGGAACTTTACAAATTATTCGTATTTTGTGGAATTATAAACAATGTTAAAAATTTATAAAACGTTTTCATTTTCCAAAATTTATTCAATTTCAAACATCATACAAACTGCTTAAAACCTACCAAATTAAGTTAATCGTCCAATACACTAAGATTTCTTCAATTTTTCATAATTTCAATTTTTTCAGATTTCTATAAAAAAGTAGGAATATTATTTTATAATATGATAAACATATTATACAATGTTTATAAACTTTTTCTGAAATTGAGAGAAATAAGAAAAGTTACTGACAAATGACAATTTATTCAAATTTCTCACATTTCTTTGTTTCAAAAAAAATTAAAAAACATTTAAATGCATTTTCGAATCCATCCGAAAAAATTGTTTTGTGCCACCGCTGATTATAGACATTTCGCTCCTCAAAAACGTCGATCACATTTAACAACAATAAGGCGCCAATTTACACTTACAATTCGCTATATAATTTTTTTTGTACAATACAAAGATGAGATATTTTCATTTTGCAGTTTAATTCAATAATAAAAAAAATTTATAAACTTCAAATTCAAATTCCCCTCAAAATTGCCTAATCAATATAAAGTTGAAAATTCGTACGAACTTTGCAAAAATTCCAACAATAGAATTTTTCATTTTCCAACCTGTTTTCACTGAGAGAAAAATCTAGTACTCTTTACTAAAAAATATAGTTAAGGGGGATTTAGATGAAATATAGTAAATTTTACTATACACAGTATTGTATTATTCAAAAAATACGTATTGTAGTCATTGGCATATAGTAAAGTAATACTTATGAAAAAATGTAGAAATTATGATCATGTAAGATAATTTACCATATCCTCTAGTATTTTTTACTATATGTACATTTTACTATACTGCATGGTAAAAATAAATAATTGATTGCTAAATGTACTATAAATATGAAAAATTAAAATAATATTATAGATTTTCCTAGAATATAGTAACTTTCCCCATATTTATTATATAAATTACTAGGTTTTTTTCTCAGTGTAGTTTTCAAAAGAAGAATAAAATTTTATCACAAGAGCAGCTTCAGTGTATTGTGACGCGATCTAATATTATTATTGTCATGATCTAGGAAAACAGACGTCATTACAAAAAACAATATGGTTGTCACAACCTCATTTGTGGTTAGTGCAACAACATTAAAAGTTACTGCAATTTTTGTGAAGCTTGTAGTAACTTTTTATATGGTTGCACCATGAAAATAGTTGGAGCAAATGTTAATATTTATGAAGTTGTGAGAACCATATTGTTTTTCCGTGTAATTTTGGTTATAAAATTACATATCCTGAATGAAAAATTTTTCCATGACTCCATATTCCCCTCAATGTACAATCAGATATGGAAAAGTTTTACTCAGGAAGCAAAAATATATTCTCCAGTGAAACGCAATTTTCGAATAAAGCTCTGGCAGAGCCGTAAAAGAGTCGATTAAAAGTTCGCCCGCTCTTTTATACGACTCTTAGATTATTCATTTTCACCGCTTGCCGGCTCCACAGCTCTTTTTTACGATCGGCGTTTCTTGTAACAACAAGTTCGCAAATATCATAAGCGCGTAGCCAGCATTTTTTTCCGAATGAAGAATTTTATTCGAATTTCTTTGTTACGTTTTTCACGAAGTTACAACAATTTTGTTTTTTCTTTGAAAGCGATGTAAGCCATGTTTAAGGTTTTCAAAAATTCTTTGCTTGGAATTCTTAGAAGTTAAAATGTTCGAATCCTACAATTTTTGTAGTTTCGAATTTGGGATAATTTTCACGAGGAAATTTTTCGATTCCATAAATTTCGAGATTTGTAAATTACCATTTAATAGCAAATTATCAAGATATTACTTTTAAGAAAAATTGTTAATTAAAATTATTTTTATTCGTTTGCCAAATTTTTTATCAAAAGCAAAAGAAAATGAATTTTTGGTACAATTTACATTTTTTCCAAGTTTATAAACTCAGTAAGCAATTTTCGTTAATTTTCATCAAATGGAAATCTTCGAATTGTAAATGTTTTTGAAAAATAGAGCTGAAGTTGCAAAAATGTTGGTAACACATTTCTAGGTCCTATAAGACATCGTGAAATTACCTCAATTACCTATTGAGATAAATCAGTAGAATTCCGAGAGATTTCAACTTGCGTGATATCGCGTGTTTCTGGGTTAATTTATCTCGCCTGTTTCGTGGTTTTGAAATAAAAAGTTTGTTCATCGTCATTTTGTTTCAAACTCTAAGAATCCCAAGTATAAAAACTCCTTAAATATTAAGTACCGAAGTGAAAAACAATTACAGGTTAAAAAAAAATTTTTACTTTTCTAATTTACCTCAACGAAAATATAACTAACATTTTACATTGTTTTGAAAAATCACTGATCTCGTAATTATTTATAAAATAAAGCCGTTTTGAAGTTTTTCACACTGCAGTTTATGTGATATAAGTACAATGGAAAATAAACAATGTAACGTCTCCTGGGAAAAATATCAGGAAACGTCATTTTCAGAATTCATGCTATAAAAAATTCCTGTCCGATTTTTATAACTTAACAAAATTTGTTCTACTAGAGGTTTCATTTCTGTAATAAAAATTATTAATTATGTATGCATTTTGCGATATGAGTTTGCAAAAAAAGTATTTACCGAATCTGGATGAAGATTCAGTCAATGGAACGTGCTGACTTGAATGACATTTTTTTTTTCAAATATTTGTTGCTACGTTTTTTTCAGCTAATTGTTGCATTAATGTTTATTAATTCGGTCCATTAATTTTTGATTCGTTTGGTTTCAACCGACATTCGCAGATATTGCAAACAATTATAACTTGAAAAATATGTTCTCAGAGGCGCCGGAACCAAATTTTTTCTGGAGGGGGGGGGGTGGCAAAAAATTTGTTTACATATATATATATATATAATTTGATTCATAGTCATTCTTTAAACTTTATCGCTCTATTTTATTGCACTATATACTTTGAATTATAACACGAATATAAAAATGACAATAATATTTAGATCGAAATTAATGTTAAAAGTTAAAAAATTATTAGAATTTTCTTATTTTATTTTATTTACAATAATTTTGAATCGTTTCAAATTTAATCGACTGACTAATTTTTTCAATATTCTTGAATTATACTAAAAATCCTAACTGAAAATTTCAACTCGGTAAAATGTCAAAAATTTCATTAGGGCCTTTTACAAAATATTAAAATCTTATGGGTAGTTCTCCAAAAAAGAGAGACTTTTGAGGGACAAAATTTTTTTCTGAAAATTTTTTCGAATTTTCGTTTTTTCTTACTTAGTGTCTTTGGTACATTGAAAGTAAAAACTAGTGCAAGTATACAAGCTACAACTTTTATAGTATGGTTTTTATATGCTCGCTAAGATCCTGAATTTTCTGCTACTCTGATGCACTGGCCTAGAACATTTTTCGTGATCAATATACCGAAAATTATCATTTTGGTAGCTATTTTTTCTGCATTATGAATTAAAGTAGAGTTCAAAAAATTCGAATTTCAAACATGAAAATCTTATACTTGATGATATGCTTACTAATTTCACTGCATGAAAAACATAATGCTCAAAAAAAAAAAATTCCAACTTCCATGTTCAAATTTCGAAAAAATTATATTTATATAAAATATTGTACAAAATTTCAACGAATAAAAAGAAATGGGACCAGAGTTTTATTAGTCCGCGAACTTGTAACCACTGACAGTCGACGGGAATGGAAAACGTTAGACAATCACTCGTTACGAATTTAATATTGCGCATTTCGCAAAACCCTTGAAAAAGGGTTGTTAATCAAGTTGCAATCCTAAAATTTAAACTTAATATAAGTTTGAAATTTGCGAGAACACGAAGTTAACCGCAGAGACCGGAATGGACGCAATAAAAATACTACACGTTTCGACACACATAATTTTGAATTGTGAGAAAACTGATAAATATTTCCTTTCAATTTTTTTTTTTTCCTAGTAGTGACACGTTTAATGTGTATCAGAAAAAAAAATCGGACTCGAATATTCAATGTAAATTAGTGCAGAAATACAGGACTTCTATTCTTGTCTCAGCGTGCAATATTTTTTGGACACAAAAAAGTTCATCAGAAAAATATTTCTAATTGTTTATCTTCTATTGTATAATAAAATTATACACAAAACACCAGAATTAATTAGGCGAGTTAATGATCTAATTAGAAATTACATCGGATAAATTATAAATAAAAATGGCTACTATATTTTTCATAAAAAATTAAATGTTCACAAGCTCCGACATGCTCAAAAATGTTATTGGTCTACTTTACATTTCAAAATTGTTATTCTTAAATAAGTTCTGAGAATTCTGAGTTTAACTTGAATGATAATAAATTTTCAAATTTTCAAGCATTTTTTTTGAAACCCATTCATGAATCATACTGAAACTAAACAAAAAAATTGAAACTTATGTGGTTGAAGTATACCTAAAGCTTTTCGAAATCATATGAAAAAATACAAATTTCCTTTGATGACTATTGCAATTTTCCAAATTGCTGAACTTTTTCCAAATTCTATCAGTTTTCTGAAAATACCAGTCAATTTTTTTTCCTGAATTTCAAAGATTTTTACGCAAAAACTGTCAACTTTTTCAGTATGTTTGATAACGACCATTTTTTGGATTTTTCATCATTTTTCTATAGAGAGAACCTTAAAAAATTTTCGAACATACTTTTTCAAGAAAATGACATAATTCAAAATTCAATTTTCGACGTTAACCATAATTATTGGGGGGTCAAAAAGCATTGCTTGCCCCCCCCCTTAAAGAAAATTTTAGGGGGGGCAGTTGACCCCCTACCCCCCCGTTCCGGCGCCACTGTATGTTCTGAACTTTCAAGAGTTTAAATATCGTTATTCGAAAAAGTTTTTTCCCCAAATAATAAACTATGAAATGTAACGTAGAGATTTTATTCCCAATTCATAAAAAAAAAACATTTGTCAAAAAACGCTTACTATCCTAAATTATGATTGTCCGTCGGCGTTTGCAACTGGTTTTTAACGATAATCATTTATAATTATTGCTCTCGCTACAAAAAAAAAAACGATTTCACCGGTCATTCCACATTATTTGTACGTTTTGCGCTGTAACATTATTTACATAATAACGGTAAAGAACATTTTCACCTGCAACAAGAAAACTCTGAAAACCGTGTCATTGTCGTCGATAAAAATGTATGTAAAATTGCCTTCGAAAAAAAATTTGCTCAAATCGTCATGGCCAGTGGCGTCGAAACAAAAATGAAAATCATCCTTTTTTTTACGTAAGAAAATTATGGTTTTTCTTTTTTCTTCAATTATTTTGAATTATGAAAATTTTCCTTTTTTCCACCACTGAATAACCTGTCAAAAAAATGCATATAAAAATAAGTTTCTCAAAAAATTAATCTCTATAACGACGTGTCGTTTTTGGCGTAGATGCGATTTTTGGCGTTATTTCGCAATTTTTTTCGCAATTTTTTTCGCAAGCGATTTGCGATAAATGGGAAAAATAAATTCGGATCGGGATCTTTCACTTTGTGGCGAAAAATGAAATTGGATAAATTACTGACGATGTACCCAACAACGAGTGTAATAACACAACCCAGAGGACTGTACCACATGTATGAAATTCGGTAGAGGTAAAAATAAGTATCTGCAGGTCTTCTAGAAAATAACAAAAAAAAAAAAAAAAAAAAAAAATTAATACCCTAGTAAAATCACCATTGAAGAAATTTCAAATACTTCATATTTCATGAAACGTGAGCAACTTATTTAGAGAAAAATGCTTCAAAAATGTAGTGCAATTTGCCATTTTATAATTGTTCAGTTAATGTCATAAATAATAAGCTTAAAGAATAATATGATAAATAAATTAAAATTTATTATTAAATCATAGTAATAATGAATATATATTCTTACAATTATGATTATATTATCATGAAAATAATCAATAAATTATTACTATACAAATTATTAATTAAATCTTGATATAAATTAAAATTAGTATTATTGAAAATAATTTATTATAAAATATATTAAAATTATACACCATACACTAAAAAAAATGTAATATCATGTCAAAAATTTCATTTTCGGTAAAATTATAAATTTTTCAAATTTTCATAGAAGTTTCATAATTTCTTATGACAGCGACTTTGCCAGAGTAAATTCTGTAGTTATTAAACAATCAAGAAAATTATTGTCAATTATTTCAGCTGGATTTTTCTTATTCGACACTGGAGGGAAAAAATATTGAAATTTGAATTGAACTGTAAATTCAATATCCGTTGCCGATCATTTTCTCGAATCCCTTTTCCCGAACGGTCAGTTTCCTGAAAACCGTTTTCCCGAATCCATTTTCCCGAAAGGTCTTTTTTCGAATGGCCATGTTCCCGAAAAACCATTTTCCCGAATCCGTTTTCTCGAAGGATTTTTAGTTTTCTCGAACTGGAGATTTTCCTATCAGCCTAATGTCCAGAAATGCCATGGTTACGCATTTACGATTTTAAAATTTCAAAATCGTAATAAAAATTTTTAATTAATAACTGAAATTTGTAAACTATATTTTTGAATGAATTAAAAATAAAATTTTAAATTAAAATTTTTTAATTTTGAAATAAAATAAAATTTACAATTTTTAAATTTAAAACTTGTACCATGACTCTTTTTATTGAAGACTCTTCTTATGAAATTCATAAATGTATAGAATTGAAGTAGAAGTGAAATCCCAACCGAAATTCGGAAATTAATACTTTCGGGAAAATTGTAGTTCGGGGAAAAATACTTTCAGGAAGTAATACGTTCGGAAAAATGACATTTCGGAAAAATGGTCATTCGGGAAAATGACCGTTCGGGAAAATGACCGGAAATCTTCAATATCAGTTAATCAAGAACTCTATGAAAAATTTGACACACAAGTTATAAGGTTAATTAATATGGAATTTGATGAATCTAAGAAAATCTGTAGAAAAAAATCAAAGGATTAATTGTGAAATATTACCCACAATTTCTGTTTATTAACAAGTTTTGCAAAAATTTTTAGATTGATTTGTCAGTTCGATTTTAAGTTTGAATATATATTCTAATTGTGTTCACTGCACGTAATAAATAATCATTAAAAAATTATTTTTCCCAGTCCATACAATTTCTATATTTTGACGAGAACATTGAGATACTTCACTATTTTGAATATAATAATAATTCAAGATTTATATTCATAATGATCATAATGTTAAGCAACATAAGGTTTAAAAATAATATATTTCTTTATTTATCATGTAAAGTACCTCGATGTTTCATAAAATTATTTTTCCCATGCATCCGTAAAAAAGGCCACTTTATTTCTATGGAATGCGGGAACAAAAGCCCCTTTTTGGGGTACTCGGAAATCAGCGGG
>JAPYZL010048340.1:0-13221 GCA_030522825.1 Platygaster orseoliae
GGGGAAGAAAGAAGCCGTGTGCTTACCGTGCTCAGCAGCTCTCCATTCCCCGTCCCATACCCTTAAAGCCTCCTCCTTAATGAGCCTGTCGAGACCCTCTCTGTCAGCTCCAGCCGCGACAACGAGGTTCCCGAATCTAACTTCCCTTCCCTTCCTGGCATTGTACAGAGCCGCGCATTGCCGGATTCTGATGCCAATCGGCATGATCCCCGCAATGATGCACAATGCATCGTTGGAGGTCGTCCGATAGGCCCTCGTCACGGCCAGCAGCCCACTTCTCTGCACTGATGCCAGTGCCCTATTCTGATGTGAGTTAACTAGATCAGCCCAGCCCGCCGAAGCGTACGTGACGATCGGGTCAAACACCCCGTGGTACAAAGTCTGCAGAGTCTTCCTCTGGAGACCCCATTCCCGGCCTGCCATCCTCCTCAGTTTCCCAAACATCCCAACCACCTTCTCCCTGAGCATCGCTATGTGCGTCCTAATCCCCATGCCCCTATTGAAGTGAACCCCCAGATATCTAACAGATTCCCTAAACCTATCGTTTTCCCGCCCATTCTAATAGTCGGGTTCCTAGCCCCCCCTTTCCCTGAGTCCCTACTCCATGGCCCCTTCACCTTCCTCGCCACAGTCCTCTTGGCGTGCGGCCTGGCCGCATACTTCCTCCTGTCCTCCACCAGTGGCCTCGACCGGGGTGGCCTCGACCGGGGCTGGTCCCTCAAGATGATCCCCTCCGTCTTCTGCGCCGACAGCGCCAGCTTCGCCCCCTGGCACCATGTCCGAATGACGCCTGAAACAAACTCCCCTCGCCATTGTGGAAATACAGTCGTCTTTATAATTTTTTGAATGTGTTGTGGTCAAAATCTTAGACCATATAGAGCATGGACTGCTATTCCTACATCCCCGCATCCCCGCATCCCCGCATCCAAAAACGGTCCCAAGATTAAAGGCGCTACCGGTCGCTACCGCAACCGGTAGCGCCACCTGGCGGCCGTGGCCGGCATGAAAACTCAAACGTTTGGAAGAAGGATAGGAAGTTGCAGAGGACTACCGTGATCGCATGCATTCGAGTGCATGAGTGCGAGAGATAACGTGTTTTCTGTCTTACCTTACCCAGGTATTGGACACGACCGACACGACTTCTTTCCCGGCTGGCCATATAGGAGTATTACATATATGGTTCAGCTCTGCGAATCGATTACTATCGAGGAGTATCGATACATATCACTAGACTCCGCTCTAGTACATTCTACATTTAATGACAGTCGAACATAACCCCATACTATCAACAATGTAAACATCCCAATAAGACATTCGTGCAGGTAAAAATACTCGCAATAGGGTTTGCTTCATCCGTTGCTGTAAGATTTGTCTAATGTTTGCGAACGCGAATGGTGGCAACTTGCTTATTGCTTATATTGCCGTTATCTTTGCGCAACAAATGCGCTACTGTGGTCTGCTTGCATTTGCGTAAGAAACTGTGGAAAATGAGGACGCACCTTTGCTCAAATATGGATGCAACTTATTCCACCATTAGTTGCTTCGAAAAAGTTATGAACGATTGCTGCATTCATTATCCGAACTTTTGTGAAATTTGAAACGGGCTTTATATTTGTGTCATAATGGAACCATCGTGACAAATACATATGCACGGTCAAAATGTCTCATTTTTGGAATTATGTTTTTAAAAAAACTACTCAGTAACCATTCGTGATATTACGAATAAGTCATGAAATGACGATGTGATATTTTTTGAAACAAATTACACGCTGTACAGTAACAAATAAAAAAGTCTAAATTACGAGTAAATTTTGAAATTTGAATAAGTTTGACGCACTTCTGCAAGCATTCGTGTGGCGGCTCGATCTCCGTCTAACGCAGCGAAAGAGAGAGAGATGGAGAGCTACCGGCTAGCGGTGAACTCAACTCAACAGGGGCGGCCATCTTGTGAGTCGGGCGTTGATAAAAAGTGACAATTGTCAATTTTTTTATAATAATAATAAACTGCGTTCGCATAAACAGATCTTGTGTCCTCGAATCGAAATACTAAATCAATATATAGTTTTTGTTCATTATTTTATTATAAACGTGAAAGTCAGTGCAAGTGCAAGTCAATGAAAGTTTGTCTTAAATTGTAGAGTGCCAAAAATCACCAAAATTCATCCGAAACTGCTACGAAACCTTCCCAGAAAACAAAATTGTACAAGAATGGCCCCAGATGCGACCCAGATCATTGAGTAGTATTGGTCAAATCTGGGGTACTTTTACTTCCGCATATAGTATCCAGGCTGGGCCCAGAGTCTGGTCCAGTCGGAACCTCCAGATTTGGTCCAGGCATGGTCCAGAAAATTGTGATATTTTTCAAAAGGGGACAAGACCGAGAGTGAACCTAGGTTGCTGGGGTGAGAGATGGACTCTTTACCGTTGAGCCACTCAATCACACAATATTGTATTTTAAAATCCTACAAGTCCACAAAGATTTTGTTAACACATTATTAAAAAAAATTTGTAGAAAGTTGAACAGTCAATGAGATTTTGATTTTGGTTTCCTTAGCAAGGAATATTGATTTTTGGAAGAATTGAGTGAAAAATCGAAAAAGTATCATCAAAAAAATTGAATTAGTCTAAGTCCAGAGCCCCAGAACCACCCAGAACCTGGATCAAAACTGGTGTATTTCTACTTCCGCATTCAAGTGAAGATCTGGCCCAAAATCCTGGGCTGAATCTGGACCGTGAATTGGTCTAGTCTGGGGCAAGGATTTTGACTGCAGACTGCACCTGGCAGCGCCCTCTCTGGGCCAATTCTGGACCACGATTCTGGTATCCAGGAACTGGGGCTGATCTGGTCCCTAGACTTGGTTTTCTGGGTTGTGAAAAAAACTTCGCATTTTTACAAGGTTTTTTTACTAAACTCATTGTTGATTTTTTCGGCCTTTGATTTTATATGTCAAATAAAAATTATTAAAAAAACTTGTTATACCTGACGCATTATTTATTTTCACAGAACAATCTCATTCTCTCCCATTTTCCTCTTTACCCTTTCCATATCTTCAACTTATGAACATTATTTTTGTTAAAAAAAAAACCCTGCATGATGCGTTACATCATTAAATTACCTATTATTTTTTCATATTTTCAGTAGATTCAAGAATATTGTAACACAAATATTGGTTTAAAATAGAGCAATCGAATGTCACAAAGTGTTTGCGATAAGTTTGCTATTATTTTAAGCACATTCCATTCATGCCCAACCTACACGACTGAGCCATCCATTTGCGTGATATTGCTGAAACTTTTGCTAAATTGAGTTGGTGAAACTGTTGTCGACAAAAGCATAGGCGAATGAGGATGCACCTTGTCGTCATGGAATGGAATTACGTTGCGCAAACTTTACACAAATATAACGCAAAATGTCTTATTGGGATCAGTCGTGTCATGAACAAAAAAAACTACAATGACATCTGTAAAGTACGATTTACGAGAAAAAGTTTATTTAAATGGAGATGTGAGCTACCGAATTGTGGGCGACAAATTATCAAATAAAAAAGAAGTATTGAAAGTGCTTTTTTTCAACATGCAACGATTAAACTTGTCACTCAGAGAAAGTTCGATATTAGTTGTCAAAGAAGTTATGATTTTTTGGGACAAAGCTGGAATTCCAGTACGAACAGTTTATAAATGTACAGAGAAAGTTGTCGATTTGTACCAAAAGTGGCGAAATCTCCAAAATCATGCAAGCCGAAATGAAAAAAAAGAATCTGACTTTGTCCAAAGTATCGAGCTGCTATTTGATATTGCTAGTTCAGCGGAAGTAATAAAAAGTATTGGAAGTGAAAGATTGGAATTCTTAGAAAATCAAAGAAAACGTGAACGAATTGAGTTCATTGGCGATTTGCAGACTCTTGATGTAGAATTGACAACAGAAGAAATAGAACTAATCTCGGCACGGAGAAAAATGGATAAATTACAAAGAGAGACAAGATCATTAGGTAATTCAAACGGTTTATATTGAAGAAAATACATATTTTTCAGAAAAAATAAATCTCTAAAATTCTATTAAAAAAGCAAGGTAATTCAAAATGCATAACCGTTAATGAAAAAATTTACAAATCGAGATATCGGAAGTCTCGTAATTTCCGTAGTGCTTTGAATTTCGGAATGTACAAAAAATACAAAAAAGTAAAAATATTTTCAGATTTTTTTGAGAACATTTGAATTTTTCGCGAACATTTTCAAGAAATATATTACTGCATAATATTCTAATTTTTCGAATAACACATAATCATCCTCAACTTTCGGTAACCTATGGATTCTTTGAAAGTTTTGAACAAGTTTAGTTTTTTTATGGGAACACGAATTTCGGACATTTTCTCAAAAATTCCCATACAAAAACTTTTTAAAAAATGTCAATCTTTATTAAAAGAGGACAAAATTATCAATCTCCTTGAAAAACGAACAATTCAAAAAATATTATGGAACCCTTCATGTTACATTCTCAGACAAATCCAGAATAATAATTTTTTGAAAAAAATTAGGAATGTGCTTCTGTGTTATTGGCCTAGGAATGTCAAGATTTGCAAAAAACCAAGAACTTTCTTGTCAAGAAAGACATGAAATTAACTTATGCGATCAGAATTCATTAATTTGTTGAATTGGTGAAAACCCAAGGAATTTGAATTTTTTAGTTAAATATTATTTTAGAACGATGTCAAAACTAGAAAGTGCGGAAATTATTGTGAAACTTGGAATTTTCAAATTTTTGGAATTAAAATTTTTCAAATTCAGTAAAAAAGAAAAAAAATTCATTATCAAAGGTTATCTTATGAACATATCAAAATTGGACTCGATCTAAATTTGATTCGTTAAATTCAAAAAACTCTCGAAAATAAATTACTCATAAATTTACATAACCTGACTTAAACTTCGCCTGAACGTCACTTATTTGTGACGTTTCGGATTCGAAATATTATTGCCTGCAGTTGGCTAAAAATGTATATAAAAAAAAATAATTATCGTATATATCATTTAAAATTCTATGTTCTTGACTTTTTTTTGAGTTGCCGACCATTGTTCATTTTTTATTTCAAGATGGCGTCGTTGAATTGGAAAGCAGTAATTCATGTATTACACATCCAAGTCAAGAAAGCAATTACTCTTCAGAAATTTTGAGTCAAAAGCAATCAACTAGTGTTGTTTTATCACCGGCTAAGAAAGCTAGGGGATCGGTAAAGTCATCAATGAAAAACTCGTAGTGACGTTAGATAAATGTCAAACAACCGATAGAAATGCTGTTTGCGTCATAGCAGCGGTAGCAGAAGCGTGCGGTCGTGATTTGAACGACCTTATCATCAACAAATCGTCAATCAACGATTATCGAAAACGACTACGCAAAAAACTTGCTGACAAAATTCACGAGTTATTTCCATCTCAAGGATTCAATGCTGCGGTCCTTCATTGGGACAAAAAATTGATGGAGAGTTACGACAGAGAAAAAAAATCGATTGTTTGTCAAATTCGAAAATAGAAAAAATTTTATCGATCCCTGCGCTGCCGTACAAAGCATAAACGTCGTTAACTACTTTTACCGTAGAGGTTCTTTTGCCCTGAAATATCAAGGAATAATAAGCCTTACGATCGAATGTAGTTAACGACGTTTATGCTTTGTACGGCAGTGCGCTTGACGATGGAACTGGCTTGACCCAAGTGACTGCTCTTACAGAAATTAATAAAATATTATTGACCGTTCGATGTCTTAGATGAATTGTATACTTTTTCACTTACATAGATTTTCAGTACTTATTCATACATCAGTATAACTTAGTTTTATTGATTTCATTAAGTCGCACTATTTTTACTTTTAATGTAAAAGCGCGTTCGTTTTAGAATGTTCTTCGATAGTCATAATCATATATTTATGATTCATATAAAATAATAAAATTTTATTGATGAATAGAAACTGAAACATTCAATCTTTTCAATAGACTCTTCAATACTGGGGGCTTGCTGATAAGATTGAAGCTCTTTGTTGTGACACGACCAATTCGAATCTGGGTGCAAGAAATGATGCTGCAACGCTTCTAGAACAAATGTTTGGTCGCGATTTGTTGTTTATACCCTGCAGACACCACACATTCGAAATCGTTCTAGGAGGAGTGTTTGACTCTCTCATGCCAGCAACTTCAACTGATCCTTCTATACTTCTGTTCAAGAGGTTTCAAAACAGTTGGGGAGATATCGATAAAAAAAAATTCGAAATCGGTTTGAAAGATGAAAAAGTTGCTGCAGTTTTCGAGAACCATATTGAGGAAATTGAGATTTTCTATCAAAAAGCCTTAAATTCTTATGTCCAACCACGTGATGATTATCGTGAGTTTCTAAGGTTATGTTTAATTTTCATTGGGAAAATTCCAAATGAGGAAGTTAAATTTTTTAAGCCAGGCTCCTATTCTCGTGCTCGCTGGATAGCCAAAGTAATTTATTGCCTAAAAATTGTAACGTGACATATTGGGGGGTAAGAGCAATTACAACGCAATTGCCCCCCAACACGAAACACTTCGCCACCGATCCGAGAAAAAGAAAAATAAGGGGGGGGGGGAGTCGAAAAAAAGAAAAAAGAACAAAATAAAACAACAAAAGAAAAAAAAAAAAAAAAAAAAAAAAAAAAAAAAAAAAAAAAAAAAAGGTAGAAGGAACCTTGCAATTTTCTTCCCCACGACTAAAATAATAAATAAAATTAAAAATCGAAATAAAAATAGATAATAATCGAACCCAAATAAATAAAAAAAAATCAAAGCCCGAAACGATTGAAACGGTATCAAACTCCACAAAACACGCGCAATGGAAACTAGATAATGATCCAAACAAAATAGGATTCCAGGTAAGTGGATTGCGTATGGAAAATAGAACTCGGAAAATACAAAATTGGTCCCATTTATTCCAATAACCACAACAATCATCAAAAATCCCGACAATCAACTCGGCATAAATTCGAAATAGCTTCCCCAAAAATCGCACAAAAATTCCGACAATCAATTCGGCTCTACTCCGAAAATAATTCTCCCAAAAATGCCGATAATCAACTCGGCATTAATCTGAAAATAACTCTTACAAAAATCCTAAAAATCGAATCGGCAAAAACCCGAACACGACAATTCGCAAAACCCAAAAATTTCCTAACCAAAAATTCCCACACAATAACTCGGTGAATTCCCCCCCCCCCCTCCCAAAAAAAAAACCATCAGCACATGCCGAAAAATCAAATCAAAAATCAAAAAGCTGTAATTCCAGAAATCCGGCAAATATACTCGAAAACTCGGGTGAAATTCATTCATTCGGCAGCATTGCGAAAAGTCGGAAAATCACGTCCGACAATGAAAATGAAAATTCTTTATCAGGGCTCACACACCCAAGCCCACGACCCACGAACCGGCAAAATGATGATCCCACGGCCTCAGCCCAAATTTCAGATCCTGCCCCGGTCTCCCGATACAAAATCGACGAACCGAACCACGCCGAATAAATGAAATTTCCCCGAAAAAATCCTCCCGACTTATTCACGTGGAACGGCCCTATCTCGCGCATTCCGCGAAACGCGACCTACTCCTACCGTGGAACCTTACCTCGTTCCACGGTCTGCCCTTGCCTCCGCGGCAAGTTAAAAATGAGCCCGTGCTCCCAGCTAAAATCCGTCTACCCCACGGCACGAAACGGAACAGGCCTCGATGCCCCGCGAAATCTCAAACTGGCATGACGGGCTCGGCAACATCATCGAGCCTCACCATATTGCCCCTTTCATCCTCCAACGGCATGACGCGCTCGGCACCCCCGAGTCGTCGCCTTCTTGCTCTCGTGAAACTCACCGCCGCGTTTCTGGAATTCTCCCGGCATAAATCAACTAGAACCCACCCGGAAAAATTCACCGTGCAAGAAACTACCCCGAGCCCATCCCTCGCGTCGCGTTCCTCCGCGCCTCAATTAATTACATCACCGATAAATCATTTTCCCGTCGTTCGCTCGCCCGTGACTCGCTAAGGGAAATCTACTCACACATCTTCACATTCGCGAACCCCAATTCACAACCAAAAACCTCTTCAAAAATCCACATGATTCCAGCACGAATGCCAAATCAATCCACACGATACCTTGACTCAAAAACCTGGAAGCTCTCGCACCAGGCGTCGTTGACGAGGCGTCGCTTGGCTCCGGTTCTCGGCTTCGTTCTTCCAGACAATCGGTACGTGGCACCTCGCTCCGCGGCCAGATCAAAACGAGGCGGGTTCGAAGCCTCGCGCTTCCACGAACTCGCGAGTTTCCTCTCCCCCTCTCGCTCGATTTTCCGCGGCGGGGCGACCAGAGCCAATCAACGTTCAGAACGGTCCCCGCTGCCTTTCACCTAACCGGTACTATAATCACTGCGGCTTCCTCTTCACTTGGCCGGTACTATAGTCGCTGCTGATTCCCCGGGATGCTTGAGAAATCGACTCGTCCAGGTGTCATTGGACGAGGAACTCCGGGTGGATCGAGAGACAGCGACAAAAAAACACGTATCCAGGGCCACACATTCGGGAACATGGTTGAATTCGAAATCGCGGAATATTGAAGCCAATCGAGCCGAAATGAGAAGGGAAAACTATCCAAAAAGTCGTCACGAAATTCTCTGGATAAACTTTCTAAGTCAGGATCGAAAATCCTCCCTCGTTGAAATCCCACGATGAACTCGGGTGCGAGTTACAATTTCCGTACTCGGAAAATATACTACAAAACCATACCGGAAATCATAATGAAAAACCCCAGGAAAATATCATAAATCTCCCCTTAAATCGAAAACACACGCCACGCATTAATTACGCAGTCAGAAATCGCTAAGTAATCACAAAAAAAAAAATGACTACAATTAATTATCACACGCAATCAACACAGAACTCAAAATTCCCCAGGCGAGTCTCACGATTCGGAAAAACACCGAGAGCCAGCCAATAAATCCTGGAATAAATACGAATGCAACAAAAAAAAAAAACAAGTAAAGTCAAAAATCCACTCACCTCATCATCGAGCGCCTTCGGAGAGAGCTTATCTCAACTCAAGCCGATCAAATACCACAAAATACAATAACGATTCCCCCTTTTAAATATTCATGCCGGAATTTCCTAATCAATTCCAGGTCAATCACAACAAATCCAACTCCCAGAACATGATCCTCATAACTCAATAATCACCAAGAAATCAATTATCATCGGCCCCCAAAAAAAACTCATTAATCCGGAACGAAAGCCTCAAATCAGTAATAAGGGGGAGCCAATTAAATACATCAATTATATTAAAAAAAAAAAAAAAAAAAAAACAGAAAAAAAAAACGTTCCTACGGTGAAAAATTTCACTGAAAAATTTCACCGTTTCAAAATATTTTTATTTCGTCATGTTTTCCGTTTGACAGAATCAGAAAAAGAGGCTGTTCGTGAAATTTGTACTTTTACGCTTATTGTATATTTGAAGGCGTGGTTTAAAGCTCCGTTGGCCAATGATGCTCCAAGCAATGATTTGAACTTTTTGAAAGCTTTGCAAGATTTCAATGAAATCAATCTTTCGGTGAGTAAAATCGCTATGAAAAAGTTTTCCAATCATTTATGGTACTTGAGCCCAGAACTAGCTGGAATGGCATTTTTCGATGACAAAATCTCTGATGACATAAAAAGACAAATGGTTTTGAACATTAAAAATGACGAACTTCCCAATGAAATGGAAACGAAACCTTCGAAACGTTACGTAGCGTCGGTTGCGACCAGTTTGGACTTTTTGACCGATAAGAAAATTGACTTTTTCATCACTTCAGAAACGATGAAATTTTTTGAAAGGTTCAAAATCAATAATGGGTTTTTATCCGAAGATTCGTCAGAGTGGAATTCAAATCCCAATTACAAATTTGGCCTAGAATTTGTTCAGAATCTTACTGTTGTCAACGATGTAGCAGAAAGGGGGATAAAATTGATGAGTGAATATAATGATAGGTTGACCGGTGACGAGGAACAAAAACAGTGTATAATTCAAATTTTAGATGAGTGTAAAAGAAAGTTTCCAGATGTGCGAAAAGATACGATGATGCAACCAATGCACATAGAATAATGTGAAACGTAGGGAAAGAGAGGGCAAAACCGTATACCCAACGTTTAAATCGATTTTCCACATTCAAAAACAATTTTTTCTTCTAAGTAAATTGGTAGATTGTTAGTTTATTTCTTTACAAAACGTACAAAACTATATTGGGTATTGAGGCTATGAAATTATATACTGCATTGTGTTGAATGCAGTGATTGTAAAAAAAGACTTTTATACGGTTTTACCCCAAGGAGGGACAAAACCGTATAGACAGTAAAATACTTTAAACAAATAATTTGAAATTCAGGAAAAGGATCTGTATACTTTTATTTTGGTAGTAACTGTTTATTTCGGTCATTCAAATTAAAAATTTAATTATTTTATAATGTTTTTTTTTTCAAACTAAGTGCAATTCGGTTGGAAAAATAGAGAAAAGATTTGGATTTGGAAATTTTCTCTACATTTCAAGATATAACGTAAAGATGCAGATATAAGAACCACTTTCTACGGTTTTGCCCCCTTTCCCCTTCTATGATACTAAGAATTTTTCGCGAAAATCATCGAAATTTGATGCAGAGCAAAAATACTGATGTACTTTTTGATACTAATGAAAAATGAAATAAAAAATGCATGAAATAAAAACTTTTTTTATTCATTTCCTAGATCGCTAGCTTAACTTTGTCGTTTAAAAAAGTTTGTGATAAATACAAATTCGACACAGACATTACAACGGATTCAGTTATAACGTAAGATAAAAAAAATTACGCAAGATGCTGCAACAGTTGGATCTTTATAGGCAATCATCTTCTAATAATCAGACTATGCACTAAGGCAATAGTAAATTATCAGTGTTCCGTGGTGTTAGTGTTGTAATTTGTCAGACAGGTACGTAATAAGTTGATACCATACTAACATATCAGCTACTTGAACAGTTCTTTTTTTCTTTTTGTTAAACCTATACTTTTATTCGTCAATCAGACAAGTTTCAGCGATAATATACAGGGTGTTCCACAGTGAACGGAAATCCTTGAAATCATGGATTCCTCATGAAAATCTAAGACGATCTTCTCTTCGCCATTTTTTACAAAACTCAAATTAAAAAATTTATCCAAGTTAGAAATCTAAACAATAAATGCGCTTTTTCGACAAGTTGGGATAAAAACCACGAACTAAACTCTGCCCAGATTTTCTTCGTATTTTTCTGAGTCGAAAAGTTCTTTGCCACTTTTCACAAAACTCAAAATAAAAGAATATATTCGAGTTTCAAATCTGAGAAATCTGATTGGCTTAAACTTGTAACTCAAATATGTTATTTGATTTTTAGTTTTGCGAAAAGTAGCAAAGGACTTATTGACTCGGTAAATATAAAAAAAATTTATATAGAGTTTGGTATGTGGTTTTTATACCAACTTGTCGAAAAAGCGCATTTATTGTTTCGATTTCAAAGTTGAAAAGTTTTTTTGATTTTTAGTTTTGTGGAAAATGGCTACAATCAAGTTGTCGGAGAATTTCATGAGAAATTCATGATTTCAAGGATTTCCGTTCCCTGTGAAACACCTTGTACAGTAGAATATGCATCCGATAATTATCCAAAATATGAAATCGACATGAGCTGACGATTTTCATGACCATGAATGAATCAAACGTGGAGCCATGAATCTTACGAAGTACTTTACATAACTCAAAATATGCAAAAATTTGATTGACAAAAAATTAAATGTGAATTTACATGGCCCCCGTCAGGAAAAATGAAAATTGTGAATTTTGAAGGGCTGTAACTGTATGATGGCATGTTTCGAAAATTCTGCAAAAATGCAGTGTTGTTATCCATACTATGACCTAAAAATCTGCCAAGTTTCATAATTTTATGTCAACAAGGAAAAAAGATATGAATTTTCTCCTAGAGTCGGCTGACAACACATGTTATTTACATTTAAAATTTCAACGGCTCTGGGGCACGTGTTAATATGAACCGATGACCTTCAAATTTTAAAATACATTTTTTAAAATTTATTTTAAAACTTTTCAGGGGGGGGGGGATAGAAAAAATTCCGACATCGCCAAAATAACGGACTCCCTTATATGTATATGTATATATATGTGTGTGTGTGTGTATATATATATAACCTCCCAAATTCAGGGGTGTAAAATGCTGCTTCTCATGTATCTCAGAAACTAATAATGATAAGTGATTGAAATTTTTTTTTTAAGTAATATAATGAAAAACTAAAAAAAAAAATTTTAATATAACTTTCCACCTCTATCTAGGGGATGAACCACCCTCGTGTTTTTTTGTTTTCTTCGGGAAAAATTTACTTTTTTCCCAAAAATTCTGAAAAAAAAGTTTTTGTACATTTTTCAATAATAAATTTTACATGTTTTTGCTTTTCACCCCTAAAAAAATTTTTAGGCGTTAACTACCCCCTTTTCAAGTATGGTCTCTGATCAAGAGTGTGTTACTAGCCGACAGTTAAATTTCTGTAACTTCGCTTCCGTAATTATTTTATGATCATAAGAAAGTAAAAAAAGTCTACCGATGGAATCCAAACCCTACGAAAAGGGTGAAAAATACTCCGAAAAGACGTTAGGTTAGGTAAAATACCTATTTATCCGGGAAAAATTATAAAATATACATGATACTATTCACCGACGGAGAGTAGTTGTTACCCCCTTGAGTAGTTACCCAAACAATTCTCTAGAGGGTAGTTACCCCCTTGAGAATTTTTTCGGGGTCGATTGTGCATGACCTAAAAACAAAAATTTGGCACGGGGTAATAGTAAAAGAGTGATTATCCGTTTGAAATCCCCTTATCAATATTGAAGGAAAAGTAAACTTCGAGCAACGAAATTTTTCACTCTATGAAGAGGGTGAAACTACCCCTAACCGAAATTATTTCAGAAAAATGCACCTAAATATAGGAAACATTAAAAAATATGTAACATACTTCAGCGGTGTTATTAAAGATTCAATCATATTGCGTTGTGTAATATTTCTATTTAAATCAATATTTTACTCTCGCGTAAAAAGATGATATGTGGCGTGGACTGAGAAAAGGTACCTCTCAGCACCTCGAGACTTTTCGAGAAAAACGCATTTGAAAGTATTTTGTCCGATCGAGGACCCGAAAC
>JAPYZL010048346.1:0-15659 GCA_030522825.1 Platygaster orseoliae
AATATCACAAAGGTGATATGTAGTAAGTGATAAGTAAGAATCTTTTATATTATGTTAAAAGCGAAATGTTTCATCACAATTGATATTGTTCGTTCAATTTTTTAATTGTGTCGTGTCAAAAATTGTTTGTTTTTCTTCATTACAAATACTAAATAATGCATATTTCAGAAATTTTCAATACGATAAAAAAAAAAAAATACGTGTCGGTTTTTTTGCTTCTGATAACCAGGAAAAAAATTTTAAGACGAATCAAAATTTTGGTGGTATATCTGACATGGATTGATCCATATATAAGTTTGAATTTTAACCAATAAACGCGTTCTTATAAGGAGTGGGGATAAAAACCACGGACCAAAATTTACCGGAATTTTCTCCATATTTTTCTGAGTTGAAGAATCCTTTGCCACTTTTCACAAAACTTAAAATCAAAAAAGATATTTGAGTTGAAAGTTTCAACCAATCAGATTTTTCAGATTTCAAACTCGAATATCTTTTTTGATTTTGAGTTTTTGGAATAAGTGTACAGGACTTTTTTACTCAGAAAAATATGCAGAAAATTTTAGTAAATTTTGGTCCGTGGTTTTTGTCCCCTCTCCTCATAAGAGCACGTTTATTGGTTAAATTTCAAACTGATATATCTTCTTTGATTTTGAGTTTTGTAAAAAATGGCATAGAAAAAATTGTCTTAGAATTTCACAAACTATAAGCCCCCAAAATATTAATTACTGACTTTGGGACACCCTGTATATTATTGTTAAAAATTAGATAAACAAATTGAAACCTCGAAACCTCGAAAAAATGGAAATCACGGTAAATTGAATTTCTTGATTACAAATTTCGATTAATTCTAGGAATTATTACAAAAAAAACAATCAAACGGAGCCAAATTTTATCAATTGTGGTTAAATAATTACATCCACCAAATTTCTTCTTTTTCTTCAAGCTTTCGGTCATTTATTAGACCCTCTTCAGGAAAAAAATACAGTAGTTCTAAAGTCACCATAACAAGTTCAGTACAATAAAAATCTCCATATCTATTCGAGGTTCGAGGTGTATATCAAATCGTGCAATTATCGTCATATAACAAATCATAAAAACCTCACTGTCAATTATAAAAACGAATCATCGGAGATACAAAAGCCAAACTGTTCCATTCCCATAATTATTAAAAGCAAAAAAGGGAACCTCACTAGGCAGTATCAGAACTTGTACTGATTCCAGGAATTCTAGGAATTCAATCTTCTTTTCATATATTTGAGTAATGCCTTGAAAAAGATCATTGAATTCACCAGTGAATCCATTAAATGATTTCATTAACTTCATGACCTACCACTTTAGAATAATTACATTGAATTTGTGTAAAATTCCATAACTTTCTTCAAGCAAATTATTGCCTGAAAAACTTTTTTTAGCGATATCAGTACTCTGATAATTTATACGTGCGATGTCATGTGAAATAGTCATTATTTTTTTGGTATAAAAGGAGGTAGATTTTGAGTAGAAATTAAAGTCTTCCACAAACTGCTCATCCGTTGCAACACGAATACTCCAAGAAAAATATTTTCAAGTTTAAAAATTTCAACTATATGTCACAATAGCTACCTAAACTACAAATTCGAGAGAGAGAATTCTTTCTCTCCACATGTAGTCCCATATACAACTCGAGTGCAGTAGCGGTAGTTAATTAAATAAAGTAAACTTTAAGTTATTACTTTCAATGTTAGAAATCAGTTACAAGAGTTTGAATAATGATAGGATTGCTTCACACAAAATAAATGTTTAGTGTTGATTGTGATAAAAACTGTTGATTGAAAAGTTTCAACAGATTTTTGTACTGTGAAATGTGTTAATTATTGTTTAATTTAGGTCGAAAATAAATTTTGTTATCATTGGTTGCAATTGATATGCTTGACTTGTCAAGTTTTTGGTTAATTAGTTATTCCACAATGTTTATGTATAGTATTTACATTTATGATTGTTTTTAAACATTTGTATTGGTTGGAGTGATTATCAAAAAAAAGTTATTTAAATCTTGATCAGGGACTAGATGAAAGACGGAGTGCTTGAGATATTATTATATCCTTATCTCGATCAGCGTAATCATTGTTTTTTAAATAATATCCAGCAATTATACAAATTTTATATAATGCGAAAATTCTCCAGTTAAATTTTTTTTAAAATATATTTTCAGAGTTTGCGTACCCTATCCACAAAAAAATATTCCAGCTTTGTTGCAAAAATTATTCCACATTTTGTTAGACAGTGTTGATGGCAGTAATTTCATCTTAATTTATCAAGTTTTCTTGAAATAATATAATCAATCTCAAATTACCAGGCCATATTTCTTGAGTACCAAGCTCATAGATTTTCCGATATAAACTTCTAATTTTTATAATTACAAAAAAAAGGTCAAATTTTCAGTGTAATTTCTTTTTCTTTTCTAAAATAAACAAACTTTGTATAACGAATTGAAAATTATGAAATATACTCAAACTAACATTGACTATCAAGGTTTTATCACAACTGAAACCTATTTGAAAAATCAAATTTTTCACATTAGTGTGGAACATGAACATATTTTCGCGAATTAAATTCAAGAAAAATATCGCGAAGACAAATCAAGATTATAAACACCATCCCCACAAACTATAATTGAAAAATTGACACGAAGAAGTAAAAAAATCCTTATAAAAATAACATCATATTCCAAAACTAGCAAACCTATTATTTGTTCAGAACTTTGTATAATATTTCTCATTACATAACATTTACCGGAATTTTTTAACATTCAATACATCTTACAAGGGGTTTCTTCATTAAAAAAAAATCTTTTACTGGCTTTCTCAAATGGAAACTACTTAAATAAAAAACAGAGCAATACAAAACCGGTATTATATCTGCAACCTCTGCGCGGCTGCCAGAATCTGCGCTCTCTGCAATTCCAACTTCTTCTCTTTAACCTCGAGCAACTTTGCCTGAAATTCCAGCTTCTTCTGTTCTATGGCCATCATTTCCTGGTGCCTCCTCATCTTCTGTTCTTCCCCCAAAAGCAGATTGCTGTTGAGCTGCTCGATCAACGTCTCCAGCTGCTTCGTGCAGCATGTGTGCTGGGGTACGACACTGATCGCCTCGAGAGTAGCGTTCGCCTGGGCGACCTGTTCTGTGATATCTCCATTTACCATAACTCGGTTACCATCCTTCGCGTTGTTCTGGTGCATCTCTAATAGTTTCGCTGATTCTTTGGGTGGTGGAAAATCTTGGTCGTCCAGGTATTGGTGTCGCTTTTTTTCGGAAAATATCTCGTCCATGGCCTTTTTGTGCTCCCAGTGACCATAGTGCTTCATGCGGCCAGGTTTTTTCAAGCGCTCTCGCACCACCAGGTTCTTGTATTTTCGCTCAAGGACACGCCACTTGTTCTCGCATTTCTGGGGACTGAAGTAGTAGCCGTAGCGCTGCATTTGAATGGAGATCATCTCAAACATCTCGCGTATGCTGCGCAGCTGGGTGGTTTGGCCTACCATGCTATGGTACTGTTTATATTCTTTGATGAGGCACGTGGTAGCTCTACTGGTCCAGAGGTTGAGCGAGCCAATGTCGGATGACGAGGGTAGTCGCACAATAACGTTGCCGCCCAATTCTTCTTGAAGGCTTTGGAATTCCACTGGCTCCGGTTTGATGTCTATGATGGTGTCATTCTCTATGTCTGTGAAACGATTCAATCATTAAGTTATACTCTCTTTTTACCATGGGATTATGGGCGTTGCCCTCCCTTAAATGTTCATGAATCAAAAATTTTTACTGCTTGAGACATAGGCAAAAACGATTTTCAGGAAGAGTTTTTCAAAAAAAAATATACACATGTATGTCCTTCTAGGTTTTATAATTTTTAATCCTTGAGACGTGGTTACACGAGTACGATTTTCCAATTTTTTTTGAGTCTAAAGTTGTATATTTTTTCATGTTTATATTAAATATAATTGAATTCAATTTTTATGATTTTCAATTAACTGAGATTTAAACTTTTTTTTCTCATGCTTTTAGTGTTTTTTCGCAACCTGGTGGATTTTATTATTTTATTTCAGATTTTTATGCATAAACTTTTTAAAGATTTTCAAGAAAACCATAGTACACAGGTTTCAAGTATTTAATATGCTATAGTGTTGAAATTTTCTTGTTAAATATAAGAAAGACTGGGGCAAAATGGGCAGTTTTTGATAATATTAAAATATTAAATTTTTGAGGCAGCATAAGGGCTGAGAGGATCTACAAATGGCACTATATTATAGCCCACATATGTGGCTACAATTTAGCCTCAGGCAACTTGAGTTCTAGTTAAACCTTATGCTTCATATATTTATTAAAAAAAAAAAAGATTTTCTGCGCATTTTGCCCCACGCTGGGGCAAAATGCGCGATTCCGGAAATCGCGATTTTCACGAGGTTGATTGCTAAAAAATTGTGAGAAACACAAAATAAATGATTTCATAAACAATGTCGATATAAAATTTTTTTGTTAGGAACAAAATTTCATTTTTGAAATTTTTATTTATTCAGAACGAAAATTTTGTAAGTAACGATTGGGTGTCCATCGAGCGACAGAAAAGCGTTTCGACGCGCAATTTGCAGACACCCCGTCGCGGACAGCCTTGCACACTTCAAATACTTTTCCACCATCAATCCGCTCTGTTTTGCAAACATAAACGTGAACCATGATGGGAAAAATTATAAAAAAAAACAAAAACAAAATAAACCAATTCAGAACAAGTTTGTTATTTCACAAAAATTGAAGAAAAGGTCGTCAAACTTTTAAATTTGATTTCAAAAAAAAAGGTGTTGAAAAAAGGAGGCTTTTTACAAGTTGAGGAACTTAAACTCTCCCTACATCATATTTAAGTTTTGCTGTTGAAAGTGACTCCACCTTTTTTTGCTCGTCACCCTCATCACATTTTTCAAGAAAATGTTTGTGGGCCCCAGCCTCGATACGACCCTGGGTTTCGAAACAATTTGACGAAATAAAAACGGAAAACAACAAAAAAAGTGAAGGAAATAGCTTAACAAGACCAAACACAGCGAAAAAAATACAAAACAAGCACTACGCATTTTGCCCCATGGCTACATTTCCGGCTCATCAATGTGTGATTCGAAAACGAGTCAAAATTTCGCCAAACCGATCACGTTTTCGTCTTTCGCACACTTGAATTACTACAAAAACTCATCTACCATCAATTCTGATGAAAAAAATGACGCAAAAGTTTCCTTTCAGACAAATATTCACAACACAGCGGCAAAAACACACTTTGTTTTTTAACCCAAAAAATAAAAAACAAACAAGACGCAATTACTGACGTTTGATACTCGACACTAGAGCCATCTATGGAAAAAATTTCAAGTCTCCAGGGATTACCGTTCTGATGGTAATGCAAATTGAACATTTCGTGAACTGCGCATTTTGCCCCAATCTCCCTTAATATTTAATATTTATTATTGTTAGCAATATTTAACATTTTTATTGCTTTAAACATGTTCAGTTGTATTGTATAGTCAAATATTTATGAATGCAATTTTATTTCAAAAAAAAAAAAAAAATTCTTCTCAAGTTATAAAAAGTTTTATTTAAAGTTAGAAAAACTAAAAATTCTGTACTTGTTTTCAATTTAACTGTTTTTTTAAATTAGAATTGTTATTTTTATAAACTTCTTTTTTATCATTATCACTTTTGTCTATTTTTCGTAAAATAATATTGTTCAGAAAATTTTCTTCTTATAGTTTTTGAGTATGAAAAGACTTGACAGTATTTCTTGTATTTTTGTCTATTTACGAAAATCAAAAGGATTTTTTAGTGTTTTTCTAGATTTCTAGTAATTTCTAATATATTTGAAAAAGATTACTCAGAATATATAAATCAATTGGTAAGTTTAATGAAGAAATTATTAATAAAAGTAAAGACCGATTTAAAAATTTGGATATAAGAAATGTCACTCATAGAATTGATTGCAGGGATTGTGATTAAGTACAAAACGTAGAGTAGCCAAATTAAAAAATGTTCAACAACAACAAATAATAAACATGCGAGAATTATTCATCATTCAACGAAGTCTTTCTCTTTTGACCGAAAATGGAATCCAGAGAGATCATGATTTTAAATATAAAAATATTAAAATTTCGTGTATAGAAAAAAATTATAAATGAAGATCAATTTCCAAAATAACTTTCATTGAAAGGACTGAAAATACAGGATATTAAGTATTGATTTTTATCATTCCCACCTTCTATAAATACACTATAGTCCCTAATAATTTTATGTTGTCCTAATGTGTTCTTTCATAGAATTTAAATGTTTCAGACTGGTTTGAAAATTCTGGGATTTACGTAATAAAACTTCATTCATCTTCTTAAATTTTTATTGAGGGTAGAAAAAAATTAATATATATATATATATATATATATATATATATATATTTACACACACACACGTGCGGATTAAAAAAAAAATTCTGTAGTTTGAAAACAAATTTTCCAACTTTAGGAACAATCTGAAAATTTCACATATGTATATGAAGTTTTAGGATTAACTTACAAGTTTTTTTATCAATTTATTTAAAATTTTCAAGCTCGGTTTACACTGTTGAATTTTGATAATAGTTATTACAATCTAGTGCAAATTTTTATTACATATCCATAAGTGCATTTGAGTTATTACCTCCATGAATGAATATAGTAGAAAAAGGGATCGGTTTCGCTAATTTCACAGAATTCAAATGATTAATAACATAATAATATAATTCTATTATAATAAATATTATAATATTCAATGTAAAATTATTATACCGAATGAAGTTTATTGATTCGATACATCTCTTAAATGACTTGCATTTTTATTTTCTTTTTTTTTTAAAAACAGTATTCTAAGCACTCGTTCTGATTGAAGCATTTCAAAAAAGTAAATTGGTATATGCAAATGAAAAATTTTTACTCAGATCCGAAATGTAAAAAATCTGCTCACACTTTTAAAATTACATGTAAATTTTGAGAAATTTTTATGAAAAAAGAGTTCAGTGAAACAAACGTAATTTTGCAGATGTAATGAGCACAATACCTTTGAATATAATTTTTTTAATGAAAATTTTAAGTAAAATTCTCATTAAAGGGGTATTAACTGGCCTAGGATTTTTTGGAAAAAAATTAAATTGCTTTATTACACAGCTTGTATAATACGCACAACTTTTTTATGAAAAATTAACAAATTTCACATGTAGTTTTATAAGTTGAAATAGTTTTTTTTTTTATTTTTTAACTATACTACACTTAATAAACAGAATACTTTAAAAATGCAAGAGATGAAATTATTATTACTTTTTCACAAAGTGTGGGGGGGGGGGATTCTATATTATAAACTCTTTTCAGAATTTTCGTCTGGTGGTTGCTGCCCTCCCCCTATTTGGCAGCTTTTGAAAGCAGAAAAACACTAGGCCAATAAACATAAAACATTTCCATATTGTATATGAACAATTACGAAGCGTGGATACATAACAAACGTTTCGAAAAAGTTTTTTTTTTATCGACTTAACAAGTAATAAAATTAAATGAGGACCCAAGTCGAACTTGTTTCGAGTCTGAATGAAAAAGTCACCAATAAAATCTGTTTCTTACCGATGACGTCAATATCATTTTCCTCCATTTCGAAGTCCTCGAGTCCCTTTTTACACGCTTTTCTCGAATAAACGTCGCCCAGAAGCAAAAGGAAGGCGGAAAGTGGCCTGCACTTACGCCAGGACGTCGAAAAACTTAGCAAAACAACTTCCAGACGAGTAAATCAAGTTAAAACAGTCGAGTGGACTGGTTGCACCAGGTTACGACATAATTGAACACGCAATAAACAGCAACATACGCCATTTTATTTTCGAATTGCGTCGCGCGTCACACGGCGTCGCCAGTGTTCCCAACAATATATTTTTGCTAAACATGGCAGAAAAATGAGTGTAGCCTAATCTTAGTGTTTTAGCATAAAAATTTTTCATATTTTTAGTAATAATTTTTACTGTATATAATAGGAAATCTAATAAATATTCCTCCGTCACAATCACAAAATCACAAAAAATCCGAAATGGCGGCCGCGGGAAATATGAAATTAATGACGTTTTCGAGTGACCTAATCCGGAGCAGATCTCGAGCAATTTCTGGGCATAAATGAGCAAAGTTGAACACGTATCAGGAGACAAAACTGCTCCAGATCCGATCTAGATTGGGTCACTCGAAAACGCCATAAGGCATTACCTCCATGAGCCAACCACTTTTGGCCAACCACTTTTGCTGGGACAGATAAGAGAATGGCCAGTCCATGTACTATAAGGTCTATGGCTACACCCCAGAAAAATAAGCGCCCATTTATATTTATATTCTATTTGTATGATATAAAAAAATATGTATTTATGATAATATAGATAATAATGTACTTGTTTATCTGTGTTTATCAATTTTCATGAAAAAAATCCGGGATCATCAAATAAATTTTGAATAAACGTTTGGGACGCACTTATTTATTATGAAATTGTGATTGATTGTGATCTTATGATTTCGGCCGCTACAATGTAAATGCACCTTTATGCTTGCTTGAGAAACGACCTTTATTTTCTGTTTACATACAATGCAAGCAAACGCAAGAAAACACAAGTTGCAGATCGCAGTTGTAACCGAGAAATAATAGGAAAATTGTGCATAGCAATTTTGCACAATTGTAATTGTTTAGGCATTTTAATGGCAGCTACACGGGGCCTGTCGCAAGGCAAAGAGGCGTTATTAAAATCGTACACGACAAGGTTAAAAGACGATGTGAAATCGATGCTCGAAAATTTTGATGGTAAATATTCATCCGGAATAATATTTAAAGCGTATTAAATTTATAATTTATACTTTCAAGTTATGAATTTTTCATGTAAAAAAAGCAGGCTATTTTTGGCAAAAAACGAAAAACTTTTTAGGCCGTTTTTGTCAAAAGTAAACAATATTATAAAGAAATATTACTAGAGATATTGTGTGTTTGCATTACGTAAATGATACATTAGTTAAACTTTTCACTTATTGTAGAAAAAAATAATGAAGTAGATCAAACCGAAAAATTACTATTGATTAGTAGAATTAGCTATTTCGAATTATGTATCTTATGAATCTCGAACGCTGTTTTTTTTTGTAATCAAACTAAAAAAAAAACACGAAATAAAAAAGTAAGAAATTATCATTCTTATTTATTTTTCGATTACTGAAGAATAGAAATTTTAAAATCAGGAAAATGCATGACATTGATATTTTGGGTGAAATCAGTTGAAAACAATAATATGACAGTTATTGATAAATTAAAACAAAATATTTCAATGTAAATTTACCTTCATTCATTATTTATCTTTTCCCTTTATGATGTCAATTAAATGATTTATAAATCAATGTCACAATTACATGTTCTTCATTACAAAATTTTTTTCATCAGACTTTGTAATTATTTTAACATAATCTGCAACCTAAAGCTCAAAGTAATTATATACGAAATTTAAAAATAAATTATTAAAAAATGATGGCTCCTTTGGATCGATTCCTTGGTTGAAATAATTATGAAAATGAAGCGGTTTGGATTTTGAATATTTTAGCATAAATTAGCAATTTTTTGAATAATTCAGACATTTTACAGTAACGCTTTGATCTAGAATTTTAATATAATGAAGAAATTCTAGTTTCCAAATATAATCACATAAGAAAGCAGTAAATTATATTTATTGGTGTAGAATGACCCACGGTGTGCTTCAATAAAATTTTATTCGAAGGTCTGTACATTTGAGATTTTTTGGTTGGTATTTGTTGTTCAGCATCTGTAATAAATTTCAGAATAAGAATAATAATCTTTTCCTGAGCGCATTCAGAAAAAAATTGTTTTTTGTATTAGTGCTTACATGAGAGTGTATGATTTATTGCATCTTAGCTTGGTTGGAATGAAATGTGTTACATTAAATCGAAATATTTCTTGTAGTCTAAGTAATTAGAATAGTGAATGTAAAATATGCACACTTTGAAAAAATCTGAGTCAAAGAAAATGCTTCAGCTGGAATAAAGTAGAATAAATTTATCGTAGTATTTCAGTTTACTGCTCTGCGTGAGTCAATATTATGAATTGAACATCAAATATAAAACATAATTTAATACGAACATGTCTCACATTTCAAAACCACAACAATTTATGAAAAAAACAATGGTTTAGACATGGAGCTTTAAGTAGATGTTCGAAGTATTGGAGGTTACTTGGATAAACTTTTTTTGTGTCCCAAAACACTTTAAAATCGTGATGGACCAATTTGACTGCTTGCTCGCTGTAAAAGCCCAATCCTTTGCCATGTTTTGTACAAAAATCTTCAACATGATAGAAAACATCATGAACTTTAAGAGTTACCGAAATACCCAAATCTAAATAACTTTTTTTGAACACAGCAATGCATTTTATATAATCTGTCAAGATTTTTTCGAAACATGCTCGTACTACTGCATTAAAATCTTTTAGAACTTCGAAAAATATGAGCGAATCAATGGGATAGTTTTAGTGTATGAAATCGAGTTTTTCAAGCAGTTTTTTGCACGCATTTCCGTTGAATCCCAAGCCACTTAGTTTTGTTTCGCATTCGACATTGCAAAGTTTTATCCAAGCAAGTTACACTATTGCTTATTTATAACTATATGCAATAATATGTTATATTTTGATATGACTTGTCCTTTTTTTTATAAATTACAATGATACTATTGAAATATATTTTAAGATTCATAATGTTGGTAAAAAAAAAGAAAAGAAATAGAATGTATGCTCTCATGCAAGCAGTTATAAAAAAAACGGTTTTTTTCTGAATGCGCCCGGGAAAAGATTTAAGTTCTTATTTCAAAAATGTCTTTAAGATACCGAACAATAAATACCAACCAAAAAATCTCATTTGTACAGACCTTCGAATAAAATTTTGTTCAGGCACACTGTGAACCATTTATTTCAGTATCAAAAATATTTACAAATAATAAAATTCCTAATTCAATATATTGTAATTACAAGATGTTTTTGATTTCAAGATGTTTTTTTTTTATTAGTTAAATGTTCATTTATAACTATTCTTCATTATTCTATTTTTCAACATTTTTTAACTCTTTTAGTTAGCAGTTCATTCAATTAAAAATCTTCACCAATGAACATTAACACTAATTAATAAAAATCCAACCAACTTCATTTTTTCATGCAAAACATTTACATTGCTCAAAATTTCTCCTAAAAATCACAGATTTATTTGATTCTCAACTTTTTCTAATCATATATATAAATTATTCTTGCATTTTCATGTAATTTCAATATGTTTTTTCACACATCTCAAAATTTTCGAACATTTAACCTACATTCAAATTTTCGATAAAATTTGTTGTAAAGGTTAAACCAAAAAAATGTGTTGCAAAAGTTGAACATAAAAATTCTTTTATTTCAATTTATCATTCCTTAACATTAAATCTATAAAGCCAATCATTGTCCAACACTAAAAATATTTTACTAAATAAAACTTTCTTTCCTACTTAAAATGAACTTTGCCCAATGTCTAATATCAAATCTTATATCTGATCTGTCATCAGAATTTTAATTCTGATTTTATCAAGAGCTGATTATATTATATCCGATTTTCAAAACACATTTATAAGTTTCTAATTTTATTTAATACTGAAAATAATTTAATAATATTTTATTTTCCTACTGAAAGTAAAATTCAGTAAATGTTTCATATCTGATCTATCATTTGAATTTTTACTCTGACATTATGAAATTCTGATTTTATTTTATCTTTTTTTTTCTGAATTTGTTAAATACTGAAAATATTTTAATTGTGTCTTTATTTTCTACTGAAAATAAAATTTACCAATGTCTGATGTCAAATATTATGTCAGATTTATCATTTTAATTTATATTCTGAATTTCATTAAACTTATTTTTTGAGTTGAAACTTTTTTTTATTTAATTTTATTGAATACTGAAAATATTCTTATTATATGTTCATTTTTTACTGAGAAAAAAAATTTCTAAAGCCCAATGTCAGATCTGACATCAGATTAAATTTTATTTTAAGTAGAAAAATCACTCTTGTAAATTTACATTGATGAATCACAATTTTCAATAATATGTAAACTATTTCGATTCCAGAAATTATGAAACTGGGGAAAGGAGAAAATTCTCTCAATGAATCTCAACTTTCACGAATGGCGCAGTGTGAACAAGACACGCTAGAAATGCACGTGAGGGCAGCAAATATGGTCCGAGCCGGTGAATCGTTGATGAAATTAGTCTCCGATATAAAGCAATACTTGATTTTGAACGATTTTCCCTCGGTGAATGATGCGATTCAGCAGAATAGCAAACTTTTTCGAACAAAACAGGCAGAATGCGACCAAAAACTCGCCTCCCTTCGAGATGACATGGCTGCTGACCTTTACGATTTAGAAGAAGAATATTACACATCTGTATACAAAGGAAAATAACGAAAATGTATATATCTATCTATTTTTGGTACTTGAAATGCTTTACATGATTTTGTAAGAAGTATTTATGGATATTGTTTTTTAATATTTCGAATGAATAGATAAAATATTGTATATATACCAATAAATGAGTGCTTTGATATTTGATTTGTTTTCAGAATTATTGATTGCAAAGATTTTTTTCGTATTTATTCACTTTATTCTTCATTACTCCATAACACACATACGATACATCACACGATACTTGTATGATAATTGTATATAATAATTGCTCGTAATACGCATGGTAATTCCTGATATTAATTACATTCGTAAAACGGAGTACGCGTACAATTGAGACGTCTGTTCTTATCGCTGTACAACGTTGTTCCTGGAACACGGTACGCAAATAATTCAAAAACAAATGGCGCCGAAAACCTTAAACGGAATGTCTGGGAAATCTTCTCATTACGCAAATTAATCGAAATATCACAAAACGAAACACATATGCCTACAAACTACGCCAGCGTTTTTCAAACTCAATTGAAATTAAAAAAATCACATCTACTCCTTCACAGGTTTCAAGGTACTACTCTGAAAATTATTTTCGAGTTTTAAAAGTTTTACTAGATGCTTCGAGTTAAGTATTGATTTTCGTAATTTGATATGTAAAACATGCATATTCAGGCCCTGGAAATAATAATAAAAAAGTGCAAATGAAAAACTCGAAAATCGCAGTTCCCTGAAATCCATCAAGATTAGAACTGAAAAAACCATAGAGAGTAGAATTCAGAGAGTCATTTTCACTGTCAAATCCCCCAACAAATAACATTCAAACTGCCACAAATGTATTAAATCCGTCATGAAAAAAGCATTCCAAAATTTGTAAAAAAGGTCACCCTATGACGTGTCAATTGACAGACCCAAAACTCAAATGTACGATTCGTAAAATACTCGCTATCGATTTTTACACATGATTAAATTTAATTTACAAATGTCGTTGCATATGTTTCTTCTTTATCTCAAAAGCAAGTCTAAACCAAAATATTTTTTTTGAACACTCGTGGTTCGGGACGATTTTACAAGCTCTTTCGCAAAAACGCAATCCGGAAAAACGAAAAATATTCTAGTTTAGCTTGGCTCACAAAAAAAGTCGTGGTGCGCTCTTTCCAATTCCGTCGCCACAGTCGATTATTTCTATATTATTATGTATATACAAAAATATAATGTACAATTTCGCTCATTGTTACAACAAACGGGAACAGAATGAGCAATAAATTAATAAAAGTATAAATAAACTTACAATCAACCGTTTCCATCGAGAACCTAATAGTTGAAGAAGTTAATAAAATTGTAGCCAATAAATAATCATGGAAATTTGGAACAAGTAGGCGCACCACAATCGTCAAATAACGAACGGCACATTTTTTCTTATATCTCGTCTGGGCAGTTCTGTTTAATCTTAAACCTACTTAATTAATGTTCCCCTTGAAAAACCTACTTGGAAATCTTGGAATGAATTACAGTGTATAAAAATGCATTTTTTCAAATCTGCATTTGCGTGGTCGAAATCTCATTACTGGTCCTAGAAACCAAAAATGACACGTTTTTTGACGGTCGACAATTTTACTTTCTTTTTTTCTAAAATTTTCTTCTAAAATAATCTCAAGAATAAAAACTTTTTTCACGATCACAATATGTGCAAGGAATTACGTTTAATTTCGTTTACCAAATTTTTAAGAAAAGAAACAAAAAACATGGACAAAAACGAATTTCTAGAAAATTAGGTAAAGGAAATTTTACTGCCTTTTTTCGATACCTTGAATCTGTATTAAAAAAAACTATTCCAGTCAGAAATAATGATTTCCTCCATTAAAAATCTCAATCTTTGCTCCAGTCGATCAAGAATTGATAAGACATATGAAAAATAACAGTCAATACGCGTGTCATTTCCGCGCCACAAAACGAATTCGAAACGCAGCGCGGTTTTTTTCTCTAAAGTCTCATAAAATTCTTGTTCCCTTTAAAGAACATTGAGCAATAAAATAAGACTTGTCGAGTACGAGGAAAAGACTTATTGTTTAAGCCCGACAAAAATTTTTAAAACAATCTAACACCTTTACAAATGGAAATGTGAAGCATTAAAGTTTTTTGCAAATTGAAGAAAAAAAATATTCTTTCTCTTCTATTTTTAACATTGAAAATTTTAAGTAAATATTCAAGAAATGAATACTTGTTGACCTTTTTTCATAACAAGGTAATTACAAAAGGATTTTAGAAACTTTTGTGAGAATTATGCAAGTTGCTGGGAGTTAAGATTTTTGGTGCTTTTGAGTGATCATAGATGGTTTAAAAAATTTTTTCGGACATTTGGGAAATAGTAGGAAGAATATTAGAAAAGGAGGTCGACGGTAGGTTCGGATCCCCAAGCTCCTGCGTCTTGGGCGGGTTTCAAATAGTCGACTAGGTCGTGGCTTTCAATGGGGGCGCTAGGGAGCTCAGCCGACGGAGGCGCCGCCGCTCTCGTGACCCCTAGTTCGAATCCCTCCGACGATAAGTCCATTTTACTCGGTGTGAAATTGGCCAATCCACCTCCACCTGCAATTTTTGAAATAAAACAATTAACCACAGTTTGTTAACAATTTTTCTAATCATCTATCAAAATTACTAGAAAAATCATGCGCGATTACTGTGACTGCGTGTAATTATAATCCATTCGGCCAGTTTTATTACAAAAATATTTCAAAAAGATATAAAAGCCCATGGGCGTAGGCAGGGGGGGGGCTGCCCTCCCCTAAATGTTCATGAATCAAACATTTTTACTGCTCGAGTCAGAGGCGTAGGCAAGAAAAATTTTTGGGGGGAGTTTTACGAAAACAAATACACATTTATATGTTCTTCGAGGTTTTATAATTTGTAATCTTTGAAAATGTGGCTGCTAGAGTACAATTTTCCAATTTTTTTCGAGTCAAGAGTTGTAGATTTTTTCATGATTATATTAAATGTAAAAACTTTAAAAAAATAAGCAAAAGGTTGTTGGGTAGTACAATACAAAAAATTTCGTTAAAATTTTGTTTTTTTCTTGCAACTTTCAGGTACGGCATGTATAACCTTGTACCATGATTAATATTGAAAAACATAGCGCAA
>JAPYZL010048397.1:0-26703 GCA_030522825.1 Platygaster orseoliae
AACCGACAAAAAATCGCACAAATATCAACACAAATCGCTGTGAATACTTAATGAAGGCTCTGTGAAGGAAAACAAATGGAAATTCGACATTTTTGTTACAGTAACTTTATTGATAGCTCACAAAAAGATCAAGAGAAATAAAAAGGGAACATATTGAAAAAAAGCCGTAAACTTCGAATGCAACGACATTAATTTTTATCGTCATCATCGAGATCTAAGTCACAGTTATGGCATGTATAATAAGAGCACAATTGATAAATAATAGTTACCCCACCTCTAGTGACCGTCATTCCCCCTCTGACCTTATTTTGTGCAAGCATGCACTACACATAAACTATGCAAGACACATGAAAAATTTTACTTGATTTAGAAAGCTTATATCAATAGCAACATTTAAACATATATCTACCTCGACTGTGTAGCTGAAAATGTTGACAAAACAATCGATATTTTGAACACCCCATTAAACTTTCGGGTGGTTACGTATCGTCACTAGTCTAGAACTACGAGTTATAATAAATCCACACACTTCAGCATCTACTTAAAAACAAGCTAATGGAATAAGCTTCTGTCACAGTAAACGGTTTAGACCTACATCAATTTTATGTACCGTAAATGGTGATGGCTGCCATTACCCCACTTTCCCCTATTTATTATTTTCGATTAAACTATATGGAAATTTGTGATGAATATTTACGATAACACATTATGTATAAATAATGTAGTATAATAATTAGTTAATCGAAAGTGTTTGAGTAAATAATTATATGGCGTCGCAAATTTATAAACGTAAAAGATCGACAAAAATAAGCACTTCAGAATTGTATGAAAAATTAACGAATATTTCGATATTCAGATCTTTATGAACTTTTAGATTCATTTGATCACATAATTTTACAGTTGTCAGGGGCGTAGGTTGAAAAAATGTAAGGGAGGGGTTTTAGTAAAACATTTGCAATGATATTATTTTCATGAAAATCTACAAAAATCCTAGAAATTTTGGAACACTTTGATTTCTAGAGCATAAAATTTCAGAAATATTTATACAGTTATACGGTTATCCAGTTTATTCGTATTTGGCTGTATTTTAACAGATTTCTCGGATTTTTATGAATAACTTTACAGATTTCGGGAATCTGATAGTGAAGTACAAAATTTTACAAGGATTTTTTGTTTTTATCATTATTATAGGTTTCTCGAATTCGATGCTCTAGAGTGCTGATTTCAAAAAATTTCCAGTGTTTTTAGGATGTTTTGGAAAATCAGATTTATATGAATTTTGAGTATCTCATAGATTTTCTATATTTTCTTACTTTTATGATTGTTTTAAAGGTTTTGTAGCATTTCATAGAATTCTCACTCATTTTTTTCAATACTATAGAATTCAAAATACGTTTTTTAGTATTCAGTGGTCTAGAATTCAAATACTTTATTTATTTATTCAATATTTGTTTATAATTTCAATTACTGTTTTGGATTTATATTTCATTAACTGCCTTATTTCCTAGAAATGAAACCCTGAGAGTTGAAGCTCAACATTTTCGTAAATACCAGATTTTCTATAAATCACAGCTTCACAACAAATCCTTTAATTTTTATACATACTTTCTCCTTGCTAAACAATAATATGTATGATTCTTCTGAAACCAAGATTGCTGTTATTTTAAAGTTATTTGACATTTTTTACATTTGAAAACTAACAGAAAACCATTTGTTACGTATTTCAAATGTCAATGGGTACAGTTTCGAAATTTCCACTTTCTTTCATTATTTTTCACTCTTTTTTTTTATTACTTTATTTTGCAAAATTAACATTCAGAAGACAAAGCATTATTTTCTTATTGTTTCTATTTTGTTCGATAATTTAGTACATTAAATTTGTTTTTTTTTTTATTAACATATGAAAAATTAATAAACTTTACCGAATTTTTGTAAGATAAATAAATCATCGAGAAATTATTTTAATTCAAGAACAAAATATACTTTATGTCAAAGGGAAAAAGAAATTAACCCAAAAATTTTCGTTATCTCTATTCAACACACACTTCGACAAAACCATCTTAAAAAACTCTTTTTCATTTAATGAAGTTGATAATCCACCAGAAGCTGGAATCTTAATTACAAATAAAAACGCGACTTGTCTACAAATTCTTTATTTTCGTACGTGAATACCTCCGATTTCCTTGCTCCTTGTTTCGCGAATGGCATGGATTTCGAACATCTATTCCCTTTTCACTTTGGCTCTTTTTTCACCGTCGCGAAAAGGGGATGAGCGGGATCTCTTAACACGATCAGCATCCGGGGCAGCGCAAGCAAACACGAACGAATAAGCAAATGGCTAAAAGTAGAAGAAGCTGAAGGCGCTAGAGCGAAAGGGTCTCTTGAGTGAATAATCGATTGTGGACTAGGCTAGAGTTGTCACGAGGAAATCGATTTTTTTTCTTCGTGACAGTCAGTAAAATTACACATTTATTTAAATAACTAAAATCATTAACATGATAAGGGAATTTTAGTCCGATGTTATTATTTATTGCAATAATAAATATTTTATATTAGCTTTGATTATTCAAGTGAGAAACTGATTTTTAAAAAAATGATGAACTTCCTGCATACATTCCTTTTTCGAGACTCTTGAATCGTCTCGTCGAGTGAACCAAAGAAAATTGTAATATGAGGTCAAAGCGTCTTGAGAAATATGCGGCAACGAGGCATGATTTTCGAAAGGCGGTGCAAAAAGTGAGAGTGCTTGCTTCAGACGTGGGTTTTAGAGTATCGCAATTTGAAAAAACTGATGAAAATGCATGAATCAGAAAGGTGTTTAAGATGCGAAAGTTTTACTCAGAAAACGTTCAAGTTATCAGCTGACGCGTCGAGGGCAGTGCTCCTTAAAGGCGAAGGGACATGAAATTCAAGACAGAAATATTGATGTTCGAAAGGCAGTGTTGCCTGGTGACAAGTTCTTCAAGCTCAGGTTTTACGGGGATTTTGAGGATGTGAAGAATTATTGGAGTCTGATGATTTTGTTTAATTTATTTTTGAATAAAGATTGCAATTTTTTTTAAATAATATTTCGAAGAAATATTTATTTATTTAATTTTTTTTAAGCTAGTTAAATTGATGATTGTAAATTAAACTAATTTTTTAGAACTCAATGCAACCTTTTGTCGTGTCCTTTGCATTTTTCAATAACTCCCCACGAAAAACCAACAAATCCTATTCACCTTCCAACTTATCAAGTCACTTTTTTACTATACACCATAAAACAATAAACTCCATACAAAGACGCCAAATAAAACTTCCGCCTTCTCGAACATTTAAAAAGATCTGCAAATCACTGCTCGAACTGAAAAATTTCCACCATCAATTGAGTAAGTTCTCGCGAAAACGCGTGGAAAAGCATCCGATAATTACCGATAAAAATTGTAATGCTGCAAAAGTTTTGCTGAGCAAGCGATGCCACTAAAAACTTGCTTTTCATTATCGGAGTAATTAACGACATCGCGATCCACGTTTTTTAATTAAAACAAGTTGAAGGAATTTCCGAGAGCCGTGATAACTAGGGTAGTTATTTCACATTGCGCGAGATCTAGAATTATTCCGGGGAAAAATAGCGCACCCGTGACGATGGCTAAATTGCGCCGATTCTTTTGACAGCTTCTGCGCTGATCGATCTCCCTGAAAAAGGTGCATCGATAAAGTCGGGAGCGAAAGGGGAAACGGTTACCTCAATTAGGATGAGAAATTCTTTGATGCGAGGGTAACGCCTAGGGCAATGCGCGAGGTGAGAACAAGATGATCAGCCTCGCGTGCCTATAAGAAATAAAAAGAGGCTATGCAGCAATGTGTGGAAATATGAAATTATACTCTTGCTTTTTCGACAACTCTATAAAGGAAATTATATACATTTTTTTTATTATTAAAAATAATTATTTAACATTTTTTTTCAATTTTTGTTTAAATTATTAGTGTAAAATTATTTAATTTATTCTGAAATACAATTTATTTCTTTTATTATTATTATATATTACCTTAAATTATATCATTATTATCTACCATCTACTACTTTCTACTATCTACTATATTATATATTACTTACTATCTTAAATTATATAATTGAATATTATACATTCCGATTTAATTTATTGAATTTATTTAGAAATAAAAATCCCTTAAAAAATTGTTTCAATTTATTATATATTATTTGAAAAATATAAAGAAAATGCTGCAGTTGATAAATAAGTGTTATATTTTTTTATTCCTTGTGCCTTTTTTCTTTTGAATTATGTTAGTTTTTTGTTGAAATTTTCGTAGCCACACAAACATGAAAATAAATGTATCAATCAGAGTTTTAAATAATTCTATTATTTCTATGAATTTTCGAATTGTGTGCGATTGTTTGAGTTAATTTGTGATTTTTTTCAGGTATTTCAATAATTTTGCTAGAATTTGATCCAGTTTAAAAAATTGTGTACTTTTCCAGTAAGTGCAATCATTTGAAAGTATTAATTTTTTCCCCTTTTATAATTCATACGAAATCAATGATTGTCTGTCATTTTTGTGAATTCCTATAGAATTTTAGAATTGTATGCTTTGAGATCCAATATTTATCATTTTTTATGTACATTATTTTACATATTTTTCGAGTTACAATAAATTTCTAGTACTTCGAGGATTTGTTGATATTTATGAAATCTTTTCGAATTCGTTCTTATTTTAAAGATGGTAATTAATTTTTTAACTTGCTATATACATTTTTATAATATTTTGCACAAACGTATAAATTTTCATCAATTTCAAGAATGTTTAAAGAAAGTTGTCGAATTGTGTGCGATTGTTTGAGTTTAATTGTGAGTTTTTTCAGGTATTTCAATAATTTGCAGGAATTTGACTCTGTTTAAAGGTTCTGAAGTTTCCCATAATGTTTATAAATTTTCGAGTATTATTTTTTCCCCCTTTTTTTTAATCATACCACTAAAATGATTACCATTTTTTTGTGAATTTCTCTACAGATTTTTGGAATTTCGTGCTTAGGGAACAGTTTTTTTATTTTTCACGTACATTATTTGTACATATTTTTTGAGTAATAATAAATTTCTAGTACCTCTAGGATTTTTTTGATATTCATGAAATCTTTTCAAATTAGATTTTATTTTCTAGATAATTATAATTTTTGTAGCTTGCTCTATAGATTTTTATAATTTGTTGCATTAATATACAAATTTCCATCGATTTTCAGTAATTTTCCAAATAATCGGAAATATTTAATAAATTTGAATTTCGTATAATTTATCGATTTCATGCACTTTCGTGTTTTTTTTTTTTTTATCTGAAAATGAAATCCAATTTTTTGTGCATCACAGTATAGAGCATTGAATTTTTTCTTCGCCTCAAATAAAGTTCTTTTGCTGAATTTGTATTCTATTTTCTCGAAAACTCTGTTGTTGTAATAGTATCCTTAAACAATAATATTTCTGCAATTTATCAATCATATTGTGTGGTTCTATATAAATAAATAATTCTGTCCTTTTTTTTTGTTACAGTGACTGCAGAGTAGTAAGAGATCCACAGACTATGAAATCGAAAGGATATGGATTTGTGTCGTTTGTGAAGAAAGCGGTAAGTAATGTTAAAAAAAACACCAAATTATTTGAATTTTCAGGAAAAAATTTTTTCAATGGCTTTTTTTTACTATATTACGAAGAATATTTTTGCTTGGCATGATAAAAACATCCACGGTTGGTATAACCAAAATTACAATTTATTAGTACGATATTGTTCTTCGAGTTGACGTGAGTCACAATAAATAAAAATGAAAACATATTCTTTTTGTAATAATAAAAATTTTGATATGAAAATAGTGAAAAATAGTACACTTTCTGAAAAATAATAATAATATTTAATGATTATAAAATATACACATGTTCATAAACTTGAAAATCGGAAGTCGTAAAAAAGAAGATATTGAAAGATTTCTTCAAAACAACTCGCTAACTCAAACTAAAAAAAATTATTTTTTATGTATCAATAAATAGAGAACAAAATTGGAAATTAAATAGTAAAGTTACTATCGTACAATTTTTTTTATCTCGAAACAGTACAAACCGCATTATCAAGTGACAGTACAACATACATTTTGGATTTCGCTTTGAAACGCACATTACTCAGGTTCACTTTTGATGCTACTCATTACACTGAAAGCAGTTGAACCTTGTAACAATAATTTATAATTCGTCACGAATAAATAATCAATTGAAATACGAGTTCACGAACGTAAATTCAATGCCGTTTATTTTACTCTTAGCTAATGTACCACGCGATTGTTGTTTGTTCCACCAAATCGTCGTGGTCCATTATTCCGTTTCTAAACATAGAATGAAATAATAATTTCGCCATATATGATTTCCTGTGATTACTAAACAATATAATATATACAAATTAAAATATTGAAATATGTGTGTATATGAAATTTATGAATACTCGAAAGTCATGACATTAAACTCAATTGTTAAACATTTGTTTTATATTAATAAGTACTTTGTGCACATAATTATATATTTGATTATTATATTAAATTAATATTAAATATAATGTATTGTAGCTTGCTCCATATATTTTTATAGTTTGTTGCACTAATATACAAAATATATTATATTTACTTAGATAGTTTATTTTATAATTTATTCATCTATATAATTTTATTATTTTTAACGAATTTCATAATAACTATTATTCATTTAATTCTTATCTTACAATCTCATTATTCAGTGTTTTGTACTTTGTATAAAACAATTCGAAGTATTTTCGAAAAAAAGCCCATGGGAAAAAGCGATTGGAAAAAGTAACCCCTTCTTTTAATCAATTCCATGAATGACTCTTGAAAACGCTTGGAGTAATAGAATACCCGACCAATTCTAGCTGTCGATAACAAAAAAGACTTGGGAAAGGCGATATTCATAAAACTTTGAGAACGCCCAGACCCAGAAAAAAGCATCGGCAAAATAAGTAGCGGTGGGATTTGACTGGGTGGAAGGGGATAAAAAGGGTTCTTCCCTTTGAAAATTTGTTTCCGCGCGGCGCGATTGGCGGAGACAGGGGCGAGTTACGATGGCCATTTTTTGCCGGCGTACACAAAACGTAGCGAAATAAAGCGCTTGCGGCAGCCGGAGAAAGTCGCCGGTTTTCCACGCTTGAGGAAGCAGTTTGTAGCGGGCCGGGATTTAGGTCCCCGTATCCGAGGAACATCGGACGTTGTCCAGCAGAATTTTTCGCTTGTTCCTGGAGGTTAGCGGAGACACTCGGGAAATTTATACGCGGGCAACAGTAATCTCGCGAGAGTAATCGTACGGACGCGGAAAGGCACTTCCTGCAGATCGATAGGGCATCGGGAAAGGAAAAGGGCTTCTCTTCTCCCGACGTGCCTTTGACTGCCAGCCGTGGTCTCCCTTCCCGACTTTGGAGAACGGCTCTTTTCTCGGCTTTCGTGCCAAACAAGAGGACGTTTCTCCAAAGATCCAGGCCTTGATTTACGCCCAGGATTTTCAACCTAGGCTGGAATAGAAAGATGGTAGGATGGAAAATTTCTGGAAAAACTCTGTGTCTTCGTAATGTTTATTATAAAAATAATTTCAAACAATAGTATCAAAACTACAGGAGAAAGAAATTTGCGCAACTTTGAAAAATTATAAAAATCATAAATTTTGTTATACTATAAATCTGTCTAAATTTTGGAATCGTTGAAAATTACTGACATGTCTAATGTACTTCAGATTGTACATTTTTATTTTGATCATTATTTTGATTTTACTAATGATTATAATTTTGCTCATTATATTAATGTCCAAAAATTCAAAAGTTCTTTTTTTTCTAATTGTATCATTTCAAGATCCAGGCCTTGATTTACGTTCAGGGTTTTAAACTTAGGCCGAAATAGAAAGATGGTTAAACTAAAGGAAACTAAAAAAGAAAACTAAAAACTACAGGAGAAAGAAATTTGTGCAACTTTGAAAAATTATAAAAATCATAAATTTTATCATTCTATAAATCTGTCTAAATTTCGAAATTGTTGAAAATCACTGACATGTTACATGTAATACAGATTTAAAATTTCAATTTTGATCATTATTTCAATTTTGCTCATGATTTTCATTCATGGTTTTCAATTCATGATTTGGCTCATTATTTTGATATCCTAAAATTTCCACTGCTTTTCTATATTCATAAATTTTATAATTCTATAAATCTGTGAAAATTTCAAAATCTTTGAAATTTAATGACACGTTTCATGAACTCTAGATTGAAAATTTTTATACTGCTAATTGTTTTAATTTTCCTTATTATTTTGATTTTACTCATGATTTTCATTCATGATTTTTAATTAATGATTTTAATCATTACTTTGATAACCAAAAATTTTCACTGTTTTTAGATATTCATAAGTTTTATTATTCTATAAATGTGTCTAAATTTCGAAATCGTTTAAAATTATTGACATGTCTTATGTACTCCAGATTGAAGATTTTTATTTTGCTCATTAATTAAATTTTTCGTATTATTTTCATTCATGATTTCGCTCTTTATTTTGAAATTCAACAATTTTCACTGTTTTTAGATATTCATGATTTTTATCATTCTATAAATCTGTAAAAATGAAGATTTTTACTCTCCTGATTATTTTGATTTTCCTCATTATTTGGATTTTGCTGAAGATTTTCGTTTATGATTTATAATTTTTAATTTGGCTGATTATATTATTGTCCAAAAATGTAAAAGTTCTTCATTTTTTTCTAATTTATTCATTTCAAGATCCAGATCATGATTAACGTTCAGGATTTTCAACCTAGGCTGGAATAGAAAGATGGTAAGATGGAAAATTTCGGGGAAAAGTCTGCGTCTTTGTGATGTTCATTATAAACATAATTTCAAACAATTATATCAAAACTATAGGAGAAAGAAATTTTTGCAACTTCGAAAAATAATGAAAATCATAAGTTTGATTATTCTAAGATATTAATCTGTCTACATTTCAAAATCGTTGAAAATTGCAAACATGTCTAATGTACTCCAGAGTGATGATTTTTATTTTGCTCATTACTTTGATTTTGCTCATAATACATTTTATTCATGATTTTTAATTCATGACATTTCTCATTATTTTGATATCCAAAAGTTTTCACTGTTCTAAGATATTCATAAATATGATTATTCTATAAATTTGTCAACATTTTAAAATCATTAAAAATTACTATTATGTGTAATATACTCCAGATTAAAGATTTTTTTTTGCTCATTATGTTGGTTTTCCTCATTATTTTTATTTTACTAATGATTTTCTTTCATAATTTTCAATTTATAATTTTGCTCATATATGAATGTCCAAAAATTTAAAGGTTCTTTATTTTTTTCTAATTTTATCATTTCAAGAACCAGGCCTTGATTTGCGTTCAGGATTTTCAACCTACACTAGAATAAAAAGATGTTAAGATGAAAAATTTCAGGGAAAAGTTTGTGTCTTTGGGTATATTGTTAGGCGAAAGTTTATCAATATTAAGAGTAGGACGTTATCATCTCCAAACTGTAATAACCAAAGATATTTATGTTCAAGTAATATAATGTCCAAATTTTTGAATCGTTTTGGTCTAACTTCAATCTTTCAACAGTTTTTATTATGTTCAAAAATTAATAATTTTGAAAAAAACTGAGAAACTGTGAAAAATTTCTACATAGTCGATGATTTGAAAAGTAATTCGAAGAATAACAGAGATTGTTTATAAGTTTTGTACATTGTGATCATTATCATATTTTTTAAAAAAGCGTATTTTTTTCTGATGAAAAAATTTTAAAAACTTGGAAGGATTAAAAAATGACGAAGAACTATAATAGGTTATACAAATTTTAATGAATTTTTCTGTATATTATTATTGTTAAAATCTAAAGAAAGTAGAAAAGCGTTAGGATAACTCTCCAGATTGTCGTAAATTTATTAAAAGTTGAAGAACTAGTTGAATTTCGAAAAATGTTAATGAATGTTTATTGAAAAATTTTCCAATGCAGAAAAATTACAGGAACCGGGTAATATACGTATTACATTTTTAAAAATCAAAAAATATTTTATCTTCAGGATACGCTCTGAAATTTTCGAAATAGCAAAAGTTATAAAAAATGCTATATGTAACTTTAAGAAATGTTATTGGTTAACAATTTCGATGGTTCGGTGAAACTAGGAATGAGTAATTAATGATTTTGTAAACGATATTTTCGCCGGGTATAGAATTTTCGTGTTATAATCAAGTTTATTGAAATAAAAAATTCATTCTCGAATAAAATTTATTGTGAATATAAAATTATAATTGTAAAAATAAAATCAATATTTTGTGTTTCAAAGAATTTTCAAAAATTCAAAAAACTTCAAAGTATTCAAAAATTACGAAAAATTGTTAGTTAGACAAATTTTAATGAATTTTTTTCAATTATTATAAAAAAAAGAATGAAAAAATGAATCAAACGGTAGGATAACTCTCCGAATGGTCATACATTTTATAAAATTCGAATATTTTTTGAATTCTGGAAAAATTCTATTGTAATAGGATACTACAATGTCCAAACAGTGATCCCCAAAAATTTTTATATCTATCTAATTTAAAGTTCAAATTTTCTTATTATTTAAATCTAACTTCAATCTTCGAATCGTTCTGATTATATTCATATTCCAAAATTTTTTAAAAATGAAGAAACTAAAATTTCCTATATAAGCAGACAATATAAATTTTGTACATTGTAATCATTACCATATTTTTTTGTGTATGATTTTTTTTTAATTTTATGAAAAAATTTAAAAAACTCGGAAGTGTTGAAAAATTACGAACAATTATTACTAAAAAGTTATAAAAATTATTATGAAAAATTCACAGAAATTCAAATAAATGTTTTCGATTTGTATGGTTAAAAAAAAAGAAAAATAAAAAGCTCTGCGACAATTCTCAAGATTGTTGTAAATTCTATAAAATTTGAATCATTTGTTGAATTTCAGATAATGTTAATAAACTTTGTATTTCGTGGAAAATTTGGAAAAATAACGGAAACCGTGAAATATACTACATTTTAATATATCAAAAAATGTTCCATCATCCGGGGACAATCCAAAATTATTGAATTTGAAAAATATTCTAGATCAATCTAGACCATAATAAAACTTTAAGAAATATGAGGTATTTGTTCAAATTTTAAATGGTTCAATTAAAGTAGAATTTCATCATGAATTCATTTTTTCATGGTATTTTTGAGTATTTCATTTTCATATCATTATCAAGTTTTTTAAAATCAAAAATTGATCGTCGCACGAAAATATTACGTAATTGTAAAAATTCCTCAAAAAATTTTGATTTTCCTGAAATTACCACAAAACCCATAAATTGTTAAAAGTTACAATTCCCAAGAACTACAATTTAAAGGTTTTTTTCCTTGTTTTCATTTTTTTACATGAAACAAAAAAGTTTTTGTAGAGTTTTTCATTTTGCGTTTTTTTTTTAATTCTTGGTTATACTATAGTAAATATGTTATTCACAAACATATTTGAAACATGTTATATGTAAACAATATTTTCTAAAATTAGTAGAATTTTGTATAATACAATTTTGTAGACATCATATAATTTATTGGACACAACCTACTATTGTACAACTTGGACATTATGTTTAGGATATTACCGTACTTGATCAAAAATTAGTGCTAACATTTAAAACACATTAAAATTACCTCTCACCGACATCAGTTGCATTTGCCAATTTAACGTTGCACCCATTCAGTTACATTGAATTTCTTTTGCAAACCAACAATCATTTCTTCCCTCTCTCGCAGGAAATACTTCAACACTCTGAAATCACTAAATTATTTTCGTGAACGAGTCGACACTTTCGCGTACAGAAACTTGATGTAAATAGTGGCGTAAAATATCCAAATGATGCTAGATATAAAAACCGCTATAATTGCATGGAAACCTCGCAACATTGCTTGGGTCGAAAAGAACGCAAGGAAAAATAAGGGAGTAAGATAATGTAGTGCCGGAAATTTCTACATAAACGTCGTTACATAAGAGGGTTGAATTTTTTTTTGACAGCTTTTAAAAGCCAGTACCGCATTGCAGAAGGGAGTTGAAAGCGATGAAAAATAACAAGGAGCTCTTGAAATAGCATAAAACCGCGTCTGACTTGAAAATACAACTTAATTTATAATTTGGGAGTATTTGATTACTTCGTAAAACGCGCAAAATTTGAATCATTAAATTTTGTAAGTTTTGCACACGTTTTAATGTTATCTTTGTAATATTTTTCAACCATTTTATAACTAGGCAATGAAGTTGAATAAAGTTTTATCGTTGTTTTGTTATTACACCATGCAAAAAACAATCGGAATCAAACGAAAATTATTTTTGATTCTTTTGGTATCTGGAAAGGTAAAAAGCAAACCACAAATCTCCGCAATTTGCAGTCAATAACAATCGTGGTCTCTATTTATGGACATGAATTCTTTATGACCGCGGCACTTTCACCTAAATCATCGTTTTCCATGTAAGGCACACATTATCGGCGCTTTTTGCCTCCGCGACTATCGTTCCCCTTTGCGAGTCGTATGCCAAACACCAAGCTTTACACACATTACTAAATCATAAAGCTTCGACACTGGCTGAGCTTACGTGGCCGAAAGAAACTTTTTCACCAATAGCGCGCCGCGGTTATAAGTCAGTGCATTTCCCGATGCATTTGAAAACCTTTTTCCTCACTAGACGGTCTTTGACCCTAATTTTGATACTTAATAATCGATTTTGTAACTAAATTATTTAAGAATTTTATGTGCCATATTAGTTTTTTTTTTATATCTGCATTTCTAAAGTTGAATAGGTGAATTTTAAGCATAAATTAAAATGCACATTAGTTTGTTTTTGAATTTTGAGCATGATTTTCATTTTAAATATGATTTAAAACAATTTTCGAAAAAAAAAAACAAAATTGTTTGCAGGACTATCAGAACTAAGAATTATGAAACTTGAAAAAAAAAAAAAATTAAAATTAATTTCCAAATTTTTTCAGGATGAACATTGTCATTTTCCAAATGATTTGTCGCCAAATTTTTGCAGATTCAGATTCCTAATGTTAGATCGATTTACAAATGAAATCTTTCTTACAAATTTCATATGCAATATGAGTTTTGCAATAATTGCACATTTATGAATTTGAATAAGTGAATGTGAAAGTCATGCAATGAAAAATATTTTTTGTGCATATTTCAATAAATTTCTGCACATTAAGACGCTCATTATTTTGCCCATGATTTTGCTCATTATTTTGATTTCGAAAAATTCGAAATTTCTTTGTTTTCTCAAATTTTATGATTTCAAAAGTTTTCGAAGTTTTCGTTTTGATTTTATTATTCTTCAAATCTGTCAAAATTTCAAAATTGTTGAAAATTGCTGACATGTTTAATGTACTCCATATCAAAGATTTTTATTTTCCTCGTTATTTTAATTTGGAAATTTATAAGCTTCATTTTAAACCTTATTTTAAACAATCGTATCAAAACTACAGGAAAAGAAAATTTCTGCAACTTTGAAAAATTATGAAAATCATTAATTTTTTTATTTTATAAACCTATCCAATTTCCAAAATCATTAAAAATTACTGACATGTTCAATGTACTACAGATGAAAAATTTCAATTTTGCTCATAATTTTAATTTTTCTCATGATTTTCATTCATGACTTTCAATTCATGATTTGGCTCATTATTTTGATATCCGAAAATTTCCACTGCTTTATATATTCATGAATTTAATTATTTTGTAAATCTGTAAAAATTTCAAAATCGTTAAAAATTACTGACACGTTTCATTGACTCTCGATCAAAGATTTTTATTCTGCTAATTATTTTAATTTTCCTCATTTTTTTTTATTTTGCTGATCATTTTTTTGCATGATTTTCAATGCATGATTTTCCTTTTAAATTGTTATGTAAAAATTTTCGCTGTTTTTAGGAATTCATAAACCTTAGTATTCTAATAATCTGTAAAAATTTCAAAATCGTTGAAAATTACTGACATTTATGTACTCCAGATTAAAAACTTTTATTATGGTCATTATTTTGATTTTCCTCATTATTTTGATTTTGCTTATGATTTTCATTCATGATTTTCAATTCATGACTTTGTTGCTTATTTTGTTATCCGAAAATTGTAAAGTTCTTTGTTTTTTGTTTTCATCATTCTAAGAATTTTTGGAGTTTTCATTCTCAACTTGAAATTTACATCGCAATCGTAGATTATAAACATTAAAATTGAAAATGAATTAATAAATCAAATTTAGGGAGAAATTAGGTATGTATGTTCATCACACTATAAATTTAGAAAAATCGAGTTTGAAACTTTCAGAAATTCAAAAATTTTCACTGTTATAAGATATTCATAAATTTTATTATTCTTCAAACCTGTCGAAATTTCAAAATCGTTGAAAGTAACTGATATTTTCAATGTACTCCAGATTAAAGATTATTATTCTATGAATTATTTTAATTTAGAATTTGATGAGCTTCATTTTAAACATAATTTACAACAAACGTATCAAAACTACATAAAAAATAAATGCGTGCAACTCTGAAAAATGCAGCATATTGCATAATAAAAACCAATTTGTCAGAACTAACCAAGTTCTTCAATTTCTTTCATGTATACACTGTCATTTTCCAAATAAATACGCATCTCAATGTAAATTTGCAAAATAATTTCAGATCTAGATAACTGATTAGAATTTGCGAAATATTTTATTAACAGTTTTGCTTCTAAATTCAATAAGAAGTTCTCAATAGTTGATTTGCATGACTGAAGTTTACGGATTGGAACTTTATTAGGATAGATTAACGATTCTCGAAGTAAGAAAATCGCTCTCTTATGTCCATCACAGTGTTAGTGGGACTCGATTGTTTGACAACTTTTTGCTTAACAAAAGGGAAATTTAACTATAGTCCGGACTAAAGTTACAATCAACTAGACTGTATGTTTTCCACTCATACAGAGAGAGAGGAAAATGCTATAAATAAGCGTGCAGTTTCATTTCATTCAGACACGTCAGCTTTTACAATTTTCTGGAGACAAGTTTTTATATATTTAGAATGTAGATATTTCTGATTTCAAGTAAGATTCAGCTTTGCAATAGATATTCAAGCATCGCACCACACAACGACATGAAAAATTTTTTATTCTTCGAATTTTGTAGCTATTCAATTTTTCATGCATCGTTATCTTTTCATTGCTCTTATAAAAGAACGCGTTCGGTATTCATGCGGTCATTTTGAATGGGTTTTACATGTGACTCGCGATTCTCGTGAATAAAAAATGTCAAGAGACGTCGATTACGTCAAGTTTTACTGAGTAGGAACCGAGGAAAAGATGGTTCTCGTCGTTTACGATAGTTTTTAGTACAGAGCATATCAGGAATGACGGCTTTTATTGTAGCGGGAAAAATTTTTCGTGGGACTCACGCGCGGGCCGATAGAAAAAAAGTATCATCTCGCTTATTTTGTTGGCGGCGTGACCGTTTGGGGATCAGACCTGAGAAACGACGCCTCATACCGTTCGCGTGATATTAATTTTTCTCCCCCGCAATTCTAGCCACTCGTTGCGTAATAGCGCGAAGCGGATAATTGCGCTCTCTGTCATGCTCTTATTATAACGACCTACCCAGAAGCGGTAAAAAACGACCTCTCAGTTATAGAAGATCTAAAAATAATAATCCATAGTAAAACCGTTTTTTCGATAAAGCAAATGCCACGATAATGGAACGTTCTAAAAAAGAAAGTACACTGAAAAAGAAATTTGATTGGCTCAAACAAGCGTTTGGTCGTTATTTGATTGATCAAATATTTGGTTCACTTGAATAAATTTGCAATTTCAATAAATAAATTTTTTTCCATTTTTGATTATATTATTGTTTTTAGTATTAGTCAATCTCGCGACAATGAATTAGTTGAAAATAAACGTAAATTGTAACTTTTTATTTTTGGAGTATAATTTTACTATTCTCTTACAATTAGTCTTCATTTTTTTCTATTTCATCCTACGTAGCCCCTACATAAAAAACTTAAATATATATATAGTTCAATTTTGACTATTCAATTGTGTGAATTTTGACGTTTTTTTAGCAACAAATACTTTTTGACTTTTATTGTAGCTTTTTTCTTAAAATCAATTTGGTTCACTGAAATTAGTTTTTGGTTCAGACTAACAAACTTTTCTTGACTGTAAAATATTTTGAGTTTGGAAATACAAATTTCAATTAACAGAATTTGTAATTCTTCTTACTGAAAGAAGATTATTTGTCTGAAATGAAAATTTATTCATTTGAACCGAAGATTTCATTCGTCAAATTGGTTTTACAGTTTTCTTTTCATTATGTTGTGACAAAATTTTTTTATTTCTTTGGCAGTATTTTGGAAAAAATGTGTGATATGTTTTATGTATTGTTTTGTAAGATACATTTGATAAAGAGCACTAAAATATTTTTATATATTAATATATAATTAAGTGCCAAAAAACAAGATCATTTCGAAAATTTCATAATCTAGAGAATGCAAATTGTTATGTACAAACTGTAATTTTTACTATTATTTTACACAAAATTTTATATTTCTGCCTATTGAATTGCGAAATAAATAATTTACCTTCCATAATTTACGTATTGCCGTTGTTGTGATATGCTATTTTTTATATCAGATTAAATATTGTACAAATGAATATTTGCATCGTTAAAATTTTTAAGCTATTGTGAAATTCTACAACATATTTTCATCTTTTTCCAGTATAACATGTAAAAACAGAATTCTACAGATCTGAATACTCACAAAACTGTATGGCATTTTAGAAAATCTTGTAAGGTGAAAATTACAACATAATATCGCAAAAAGGACAGTAAAAAAAGTTATATACATGAATATATATAGGAGTTTCTACAAAAAATTTGACGTACTATTGCAATGTTATTTGAAAATATCAAATATATAATATAGAAAAAACTGAAACGAACATCTAGCAAAAAAAATAATATTTAGGGCTCATTTTACAGTACAATACAGTATTGTAATATATCTCTTTTTTCAATGTGATACAAGGAGAAAACGAAGAAAAACTTCAAAAGATCGTGAAATTGTTTATTCAAACTTCTTCATTGAATATGAAGTTTTTGGTTTATTGAGCGTTATAAATAAGTAATTTCGTTGTATAAAAATAATATTTAATTCTGAAATCTATATAGTTTTCCAGTGAAATTTTTTTATATTTTGTAATTTTCTATTGGTATTTTACGAAGCATTTTTAAGCAGGAAAAATTTTTTACTGATTTACTTTGTATTTACAAAATTGTCATTGTTTTCTTCGATGGAGTTTCAGTAATATTTAGTATAATTTTATTATTATTTCTATGAATATATATTTTTAAATATGATTAATTCAATCATAATTGCTATTTAAATATTATTATTATTATATAGGATGTTCGATTAACTTTTCATATAATAATGTATAAAATCGTCAGTATTATTTTAGATAATTAGTAAAAATCATGTATTCTTACTTAAACTATCTGTAAACAATTGCAAATAGTTGTGCAGAGTTTTTACTATCATTCCGCAATTTTTTTTCAAACATAATGATAAAAAATCATGACTATAAAAATATGGTTTTTTTTTCTAAACATGTTTTAATCACTTCCTATATAACTTTACAAATACTATTTTACTGTTATTTCTTCCAGTATACTATTATTTAAACCGTATAAAATCAGACTCTTAAAAAAAAGTCCAATAACTCTGCGTATTATTTCAGACTACATTCTCCGTCAACCTTTCATTTTTTCCACAACTAAAGCCTTATATATTACAGTTGAAAAACTGTGTCTAAAGTTTCTGAATATACAATAATTAGCCATAACCAACTCGATTAAAGCGACGATAAACTTTTTTTTGCATCACATGAATGTCTTTTTTGAGTATTCTCACTCCGATAACGATTAAGGCGCATTTAGCATCATAACTTGGCAAAGTAATCCTCTTTTTCGCAGATAGCTATTTGCCAAGCACAGGCATTGTGCAAAAAAAGTAGTCGGTAAATCGGAGATAGTGTTTGTGGTGCAGCGCGAGTTGGGAAACAGCGAGTGCAGTCCAGTTAGTGGAGTAGAGATTGGCTCATCGTAATTTTTTACGCGCGTCTGATCTTATTTCAGATATTCGAGTCACTCAGAACTAAACGTGTACGCGTGCCTTTTTAGTATTTTTGAAAATCGTTTTATTAACATAAAAAGTTACAGTAATTAACTTTGAATTTGGTTGTACCAACCACAAATGAGGTTATGTCTACACCATGAAAATAGTTGGAGTAAATGCTTATGAGGTTGTGACAACCATATTGTTTTTTCCATGTGCATATATAAACAATAAAATGAATATCAAATGAATTGTTTAAAGCTAGTGAAATATTCTGATAAAGAGAAATATTTTCGCAAGGAGAGCGTAATCTTTGGTCTTTTAAAAAACAGTCTTTGGGCAGACCCGCCCGTTTTATGTAGCAGCCGGAAAATTCGGTCGTTCGGATCACTTTTGTTTCGCGATGCCTGCATTTTATCGTCTAGCTCCTTATCACGTGACGTGTTTTCAGGAGGCAGAGAGCGCCATCGGCGCAATGAACGGCCAGTGGCTCGGTAGCAGGAACATCCGAACGAATTGGGCCACCCGCAAGCCACCCGCGCCCAAGTCCGAAGGTGAGTGCGCTTGACTCTCATTTATCCTTACGCCGGCAAAACTTGGAAAATGCCGCTGGCGTGTGAATAGGTTTGGGCTTGATTGGTGGATCGGAAAATTGAAGTTCGTGCCGACGAGTCCGGAAGCACAGTTTTCCGAGGCGGATTATCTGTAATGCAGTTGCTCGTCGTATCATGCGAGAATTTTCATCAGTCATTGATGAAAATGGATCATTTACACGTTGTGTCAGAATCCAGACTTCTCACTTTGGAAACGGCAAGCTGTAGCAAGGCACGTATACTATACCTATAATTATGTGTATATAGGTATAGTTTACGTGCTTTGCTACAGCTTGCCGTTTCCAAAGTGAGAAGTCTGGACTCAGAAATCGAAAATAAGTTAGGGCTTTTTGCGTAAACTGAGATTATTTAAGAATTTTAAATATTGAATTTTTAAGGGATGGGTTATTGGAAGAAATTTATCTTCTTTGGGATTTCGTAATTTTTTTTTTTTTTAGTGATATGGTCATGAGAGTGACATAATTTGTGATTTTGTGAATTTTAGAAATTTGAAGGTGTACGAGTTTTTGAGCCGAGAGTCGCACGTTTTTCATAAACGGTTTTACTGTAATTTAGTTCTATTTTTTTTTTATTTTTTTTTTTCAATACTGTTGGTACTTTTCATATTTCTTTGGTATTTGTACACCTTGAAGAGTTTCGTCAAATTATTATGGATTTCTATTCAGATTTTTCTGGAAATATATTATGTTCTCGAATTCGAAATTTTTGAATATTTTCAATTAAGTTATTTCTAAAAAGACTTCAAGTATTTCATAAATTAATATTTTCTTAAAATTTTATGAATTTCAAGTACTTCTATGGATTGCTTTAAAGACTCGTATAATTTGACACTACACTTTCGAAAATTTTGAAGTTTTGAATATTAAAACTGATTTTTCACTGAACATTATTTTTTATACAGATTAACAGTATTTTTATTTTTATTTTTTTTTTCTGAAGTAAAACAGCTCGAACGATTTCCTGGTATTTTTATAGATTTTATTGTAAATTTTCAGAATGATGTGCTTCAGGTTTCAATTCAAGGTTTCTTCAAATTTTTAAGAAAATAGTATTTGAATAGTTTTTTGGGATTATTATAATGTTGGTATTTATCGTAGTTTTATATCGTCATTGAAATTTTTGAAGAATCGTCAGTATGTTTGTAGATTTTGTGTATTTTTGTAAATTTCTAGGTAGACCTCTATAATTCTGTGTACTAGAAATTAAATATTGATTGGTTCACTATCAAAAATTTCAAAGATATAGACTATTTCTATCGATGTTTCACTCAACCCTTTTTTTATAGGTATTGAATGTCTTTTTTTATTGTTTATACAATTTAAACGATTTTCTATTATTTTTATGAATTTCCATGTAAATTTTCAGAATGATATGCCGTAGGATTAAAGTTTTCTTTAAATTTTCGAAAAAAAGTATTAAAATAATTTTTGACAATAATTAGAATTTTGGTTTTTATATTTTCAAGTTTTATATTGTTATTTTAATTTTTTGAAGAATCGTTAGTATTTTTGTAGATTTTCTGTATTTTCGTAAATTTATATATAGATTTCTACAATTTTGTGAACTAAAAATTAAATGTCGATCGGTTCATTATCTTAAATTTTAGATATATTTACTTTCATAGTCAATTTTTCACGAAACATTTTTTTTTACGGAATCAAAAATTTTTTTAATTTTGTTTTATTGATTATACAATTCAAACGATTTCCTAGTCTTCTTATGGATTTTCATGTAGATTTTCAGAATTATGTGCCTCAGGTTTCAAGGTTGCTTGGAATGTTGAGAAAATTGTATGCGCCTAATTTTTAAGTAATAATAGAATTCTTTTATATATCGCATTCTCTTAGTTTTCATAGAATAAATTAAATTTAAATAAATTTCAAAACTGTACAGTGCATATGGAAATTTTGAGTATTTTTGTGGGTTTATACAATTCGGTGCACTAGATTGTAAATTCCGATCGGTTTTCGAAAATTTCATAAATTTATGGAAAATTTGCATCTGAATATACTTTTTACGTTTCAAAAACTATTTCTATTATAGTATTTTTTGGATATTTTAATGATTTTCTATGTAAATTTTCAAAATGATATGCCTTAGATTTCAGAGTTTCTTGGAATTTTTGAGAAAATATATTTACATAATTTTTGCGTAGTAATAGAATTCTTGTATTCCTCGCATTTTTTTCGTTTTCATAGACTTTTCGAAAATTCTTCAGTAGCTTTATAGATTTTCAGTGTTTTTATGGGTTTCAAGAATTTAGTGCACTAGAATTAAAATTTCGATCGGTTTTCAAAAATGTCATAAATTTATGAAAAAATTCAATTATAAAAATTTTTTAGGCATCACAGATTATTTCTATTTTTGTATTTTCTGAAATTGTTTATCACATTTTTTCGCGTTTTCTTGTATTTTTATTCATATTTTGTATTCCTGTATATTGCTGTATATACACTTTTTGAAACTGGATTCCCTGAAGTTCAATGTTTTTTGGGTGGTAAGTTTTTGTTTAAATTTTCCAGAAGACAGTTCTTTATAAAATTCTATTATTTTCAATATTTGTTTGTAAATTTGTATGATTCTAAAAATTTTTCTGAATTTTCATGGAACTCGATGCTCCAACGATTAAAGTTTTGGAAACTTTCAGCATTTTCGTTTTTTTAACCATTTCGTAACCGAAACATTAAATTTATGATTAGAAAATCAGGAATAATTTTTTCAAAATCCAATAACATTTTTATTTCTTAGCTAGTAAAATTGTAAATTTCTTTTACTTTTGATGACTTACACAAAAACCTTCTATGCATACTCTATATTTTCATTAAAAAAAAAAAAAACTATTGCGAATTCCATTCAAATTATTACAATAAAAATTATATTCATCAAATATTGTTCTAGAAAGGAATAGAAAATAATTATAACGCAAAAAAAATTTCGGCCCCGAACATTTTATACACATAAAATTTCGTCTATCATAACACGACGACTCGAAAATCTTAGAAAAAAAAAACCCACATCGTAGTCTCCGTTGTTTCTTCTTTCCCTTCGATGATTAAAGTTTTGTGAGTCGACCCTCATCGCACAAGTGTTTACTAATCGACACAGTAGCGAGGCTAGAGAGACAAGTGGTGCCTTTTTTTCCCCTTTTCATAGCAAGTCGCGTGTCGAGTGAGCCAGCTCGCTGCTTGCTCACGCCACTCTTGTCTCACAGAGGGAATTATGCAAAACTTCTTATCACGATGCAACATGGAAGTGACAATGAGCTTACCACTTTCTTGCGCTACACGTAAAAATATACATGATCCATGCAAGCGGAAAATAAGCACTTTCGGGGAAACATGGAAACGATATAAAATACACCGAGGTTCGTAATCCGGTTCAAACTTTTTTTTTCTTAAACTCAGGGATTTTAACACTCGACCATACAAGAATCACTCGGAACGTCGATAATGGCTCTAACAACTGTTCGTAAGAAAATTTAATAAAGCCCGTTCGTACAAAAAGTGGATTGTAGAGTCCTCATAATGAAAGGTGTAAGCGGGAATCTCATTCAAGTTATGAACTTAACGCATAATGAGCTAGAAAGTTGCATCCTGCGAGGCAGAGCAGGTATTATTATATTATCATAAGAGGCTCTACACCGCTCAAACCGCAGGTCCTTAAGCTTCGGCTGACTAATTTTATTTCACAAGTCGTTAATTAGTATTCATCACGAGCCAGGCAACTTTTTCACTAGGCGAAAAAGAGATGCGAAACTCTTCTTGACCGGACCAAGGATTCTTAATCCTTTTCGCGAGTCCTTGGGTCTTTTCATAAGCAGTCTTGGGTTTCTGCTTTTCTTGGTTTAGTTATATTTTTCATGATTGATTAATATAAAGGTTTATTATTATGAAGAATTTTGAAGTTGTATAGTAAAAAGTACAATATTTTTTTGTCATTGCAATTCCTAAGCTTCAGAAAAATTTGGTTAAACATCACCAAACAGTACCAAAAACTACAATTTGAAAAATACTGAGAACCGAAATTATAAGTGATATCAAATTAAAAATCGTATAAATATTGAAAGCTCTTAATAAATTCAGTCATCACCAGTATCAACGTTAATAAACTTCTCAAACAATTTCCTCAAACTTTCGTGTACTTTTCTCAACATAAAAACAAGAGAAAACTTTATACTACACTGAGATGTAATTCTTAGAATTAAATATTCATGAAAATATCCCTTAAAGTTTCACGAAATTTTTACATAACTTTGCATTAAGTTGTTGATGTATTTAAAATACAGTTGGCGACGAGTTATAGACGAAAAAATAGTGGACGCTGTTTCTTAGGATAATAGTTCTTCTTGAATGACTTTGTAACTGGAATTTTTGTTGAATTCAAAGTATCATATTTTATTTATTTATTTCGGCTTCGTGTCGATTGTGAACAAGTTTATGGTGTACATTCATTTTTGTTCGATGTTATTTAGTGCACAATAAAATGTGCACTATAAACTTGTGCACAATTAATGTGTGCACAGTAAAAATGTGCACCATAAACTTGTGCACAATAAATGTGTGCACAATAAATGTGTGCACAAGAAATGTGTGCACAATAAAGATGTGCACCATAAACTTGTGCACAATACGTGTGCACAATAAAAATGTGCACCATAAACTTGTGCACAATCGACACCAAGCCTTTATTTCAAGTATACAATAATCGTGATTAAGTCTTGAAAAAATTTCTCGAAAATCCCTATTTCATGAAGTACAGACACTGAAAATACGCATGGCCGAGTTAAAAAAAAATTCATCGTCAAGGTCTCGCGACAAAGTTTACTCGAAAAGTTTTTCGCGAACGTTTCCCGATACATCTCGAAGAAAACTTGTAGGTTACGTGATGAGAAAGTGCTCGAGAAAGCGAGAAAGCGCAACAAATACAAATTGAATTCAGAGGAGCGCGAAAATGGAGCGCGCTGAAAGTAGTAAAACCTAGTGTTTGGTCTGACGATCGCGTTTAACAAGACCCTTTTTGTTTCTCAAGTTTTCGATGGAAAAATATCGCATGTCTCGATGTTGAATGGAGCAATAAAGATAACATCCGTCAAAAGAAGTATGATACATTTTTTGAGTTCGGGAATGAAGCTTCTAATGTTTAATTTTGCAAGACGTATTATTTTTTGCAGGGACTGAACGACGGTGTTTCTGTTTTTTGTTGTTGTTGTTGTTGTTGTTAATTTTTTTGTCGGGAGGTGAAATCTGAGTGGTAAGCTGTGTCGAAATCAGCGTGAACTCTTGGAGTCGAGTGCGTTCTTGGGTTTTTACGAAAAGTACATAGTTGAGGAAAAGCGGAATCTAGTTCAAATTTATGGGAACAGTGAATAGCAGGAGTGCACGAAAAAAAATTTCGAGGTGTATTTAAGGCAAATTTTATTCTTTTTACGAGAATATTTTGAATATAAAAATTCAAAAATTTTCTCTTTGACTTGAATTAATTTTTTTTAATTTTATTATTTCAAATAAATTAGAATCTGCGATGAATGAAGAAAAATATATTTTTCCAAATGTATCATAAAAAAATTACTAAAACCAGCACAAAAACCAGCAAGTCTTTCCACATCCTCAAATAAATTTACATTAACATTGATATTACTTCAAGCCCTCTTCCAGGAAATAATTTCCATTTACAGTCATGGCCCTACATCAGACAGTACCATCATCACAGTCCTCATTAACCTCCTAAAACAGCCAATTCTCCCCGAACCCACCTGCAACTTGAACCTCGAAACAAAGACCTGGTCAATTTAAGTCCGGGAAACCTAAAGTCCAATGCCGACGTCCCCTGTGTCCAAATATCGACTGGAGCTTCATCCAGCTCACGAAAGTCCGTTGGAACTTGCAGACAAAGCAAACGACGTTACTCTAAACGTTACACGTAGCCGGGGTACACGTAGAAGCCCTGGAATACTGAATTCCCGGGGGAATATCAATTTCTCATTGTACGGATCGCAATTCCAGCCAATTTTCCGCGCGCACCGGTCATACAAAGCGCGGCCCAAACGCTAGCCGCGGGGCTGTTGTGATACGGGCTAACCAATCAAAAACCTTGTTCGTCAAACGTCATGGAGAAAAACGCACCCGGCCTCTTGGGGATCACCATTACCAGATTCTCCTCCAGAATACTTGTTCCTGTATAAATTCACATTTGTTGACGCATCTCCTTTGGAGCAGGGCGCTTGTGCGCTCGCCCCGAGGCGTAATGTCAACCGCGCAAAAGGGTCGAAAAGGAAAATGAGATAACCGCGACCCCCGCGGGATACAAAAGTAATTATCACTTTTGTTCATGATTACGAAGGTATTCATTAGACATAAATAACACTGTCGCGCTCGACTTCACAGGCGTTTATTATCATTGTTAGAGGCCGGTTTAATGAGAAAGCGGGAAAAATGCGGAAATAGGGCTACTTTGTTCACTTTAGTGGTTTGTGCGAATTGGGATGTTCCTTTGATTCACTTGCAATTATGTTGGTTTTTGTGTTCATGGGTACATTGGGTAATGTCATGTCCAAAACATAATGTACAAATTATAATGTCCAAACTAGAATGTCCTATGGCACGTTATGTTCAATAAATTTTATGATATACAAAAAATATTTTGGAAAATTATAACAGTTTTGGAAAATATTGTTTATATGTAACGTATTTGAGATGTTTTTATGAATAACATATTTACAATATTATATAAAAGATGTGAAAAAAAAATGGAAAATGGAAAATGGAAAATGGAAAACTCTACAAAAAATGTTTCAATTTATGTAAAAAAAATTAAAACGAGGAAAAAAACTTAAAAATTGGAGTTCCTGAAAATTGTCGTACTTTTTAAAGATTTACAGAATTTGTATAAATTTTCTAAAACTCCAAATTGTAATTGGATTCTTAGAATTATACTCGTATAATATGCTTGTGCGAGGATTAATTTTTTGATTGAAAAAAAATTGATAACGAGATGAAAATAGAATATTCAGGAATCCCACACAAAAATCAATGAATTATTTAATTTTACTTGAACTGAATCATGAAAATTTTTAACAAATACTTAACGTTTTTCGAAGTTATGATATGGTTTAGATTATTTATTAACTTGCGAAAATCTTGCACTGTTTCCGTATGATGAAACATTTTTTGATATTTATAAATGTAGTGTATTGCACGGTTTCTGTAATTTTTCAGACTAAAAAAATTTTTCATGATGTATAAAATTCATTAACATTAGCTGAAAGTTTACAAACTATTTGAAAATTTTAGAATTTACAACAATCTGGAGAATTATCCCAATGCTTGTTCTTTTTTTTTATATTTTAACAATAACAGTCGAAGAAATTCATTATTACTTGTGTATATGATAATAATTTTTCGTGATTTTTTGAATATTTTCAAGTTTTTGACATTTTTTCATAAAATTAAGCCAAACCATACACTTCTCCAAAAAATACGATAATGATCATAATATACAAAATTCCTATTGTACACTTATGAAGTTATCGACTATCTAGAAAATTTACAGTTTTTGAGTTTTTTCATTATTTTGAAATTTCAAGCATAATAAACACTATTCAAAGATTGAAGTTAGAGTAAATTAATTAGAAAATCTGGACATTAAAACTTTCGTCATTACGGCTCGTACATTGTAATTTCGTACCATATATGACGAATGAAATTTTTTTTGACTGGAATTGCGAAAATTCCCATATATTATGAGATGTTTTTAACGTATACATACGAGGTTTGTTCAAAAAGTATCGCGAATTTCATGTTTTTTCAAGAATTATTTATTTATTCATGAATATCTATTTTGTCCCCTTCAAAGTA